>PVKV010037893.1:0-14411 GCA_004027835.1 Alouatta palliata
CCACCCACCCATCCATCCATTCATCCGTCTGTCCGTCCGTCTGTCCATTCATCCATCTGTCCGTCTGTCTGTCCATTCATCCATCTGTCCACACATCCATATGTCGATTCATCTCTCCCTCCCTCCCTCCTGTTCTCCATCCATCTCTTCAGCCACCTCTCCTCCTCTGCCCATCCACACACTGCTCCACTTACCCACCCCTTCTTCCTCCAGGCTGTCTGGCTTCCCTGCACCTTCCCTACTCCGGTCCTGCCTCTGGTCTGGAAGGTCCATCTCAAGCCCCCAGCCCCTTCATTGACCTCAGTCCCAGCTTTTCTCAGCAGCCCAGTTAGGAAGGCTGGGCAGACCCCAGCTCAGAGGAGAAGCCTGTGGCCTGGAGAAGGCGCAGTTTGCCCGAGACCCCCCTTCTGCAGCAGAGGTGAGGCTGGCCAGGCCCTGGTGTCCTAACTTCCTGCTCCCTGACAGGTGTCCCCTGTCCTGGGCATGATCACAGGAACGCTCATCCTCATCCTGGTCCCGGCCACTAAGAGAGGCCATGCCGACCAGCTTGGGGACCAGCTTAAGGCCCGGACCTCATGGCTCCGAGATATGAAGGCCCTGATCCGAAAGTGAGTATGGCTGGGAAGGGCCTGGCGGGAAGTGGGAGGAGTGCTGAGGTGAGGGGGCTCTCCCTGCAGGGCAGACCCCCGCACCCTCAGCCGGACACCCGCCAGCTCGGCTGTCTCAGTGCTGGGAGGGACATTTTGGCCCTGAGAATCTACTATTCCTGCAGTCTGAACCCTCACTCCCGGGGCCTGTAAGACGAGGCATTTGGGGCCTTCTGTCCCCCCAGTGCATGGGGCTGCCCGTGGGAGTTGGAGGAGGTCCCTCAGCTCAGTGCCACTGCCTGTCCTCTCTCCAGCCGCAGCTACGTCTTCTCCTCCCTGGCCACGTCGGCGGTCTCCTTCGCCACAGGGGCCCTGGGCATGTGGATCCCCCTCTACCTGCACCGTGCACAAGTCGTGCAGAAGACGGCGGAGTCCTGTGGCAGCCCGCCCTGCGGGGCCAAGGACAGGTGGGGCCCCTTGGGGTGGGACCTTGGACAGGAGGGCCCCTCAGCCTGAGCCCTGACCCCCTCGACTCATGCCCCCATCCTCTGTCCCCACAGCCTCATCTTCGGGGCCATCACCTGCTTCACGGGCTTTCTGGGCGTGGTCACGGGTGCGGGAGCCACGCGATGGTGCCGCCTGAGGACCCAGCGGGCCGACCCCCTGGTGTGTGCCGTGGGCATGCTGGGCTCTGCCATCTTCATCTGCCTGATCTTCGTGGCTGCCAAGAGCAGCATTGTAGGGGCCTATGTGAGTGCTGGGGGAGCTGGGCCTGGGCCATGGGAGGGTCTGGAATGGGAAATTTGGTCTGACTTGTGGGATAGTCCCTTCCCTTGGGAGGCTCCTGTTCTCTGGCTGCCCCTGTGCATCCCCAGCCTGTTGGGGCCTCTGGGTGCCTCGGGGCCAGGGGCATGGCTTGAAGTCTCTGGATGGCCCATGAATGGATGAGGGCCTGGGAGGCGGGGGATGAGGTTTTGTGGGCTCCCCGCCAGCAGCCAGCGTGTAGGGAGCAGCCCGTGGCCGCCGCGGCAGGAGGGGCCCCTGATGGTTGCTTTGCTCTCTCCTGGGCAGATCTGTATTTTTGTTGGGGAGACGCTGCTGTTTTCCAACTGGGCCATCACCGCCGACATCCTCATGGTGAGCCAGGCAGGCCGAGGTCACCTTGTGCAGCTGACCCAGGCCTCGACCTCACAGGGGCAGCTGGGAAGGAGTGGGAGAGCTAGTAGGGGGTGGGCGGGGAGGCAGACCTGCCAGGAAGGTGAAGCCAGAGGCAGGGAGGGGATCGGAATTTGGGGTCTGCGTCTGGACAGGGCCAGGAAGCAGAGGGCTGGGCGGGCAGAAATGTGGGGACCGGGTGGGGAGGGGTGTCTCGAGGCTCAGGTTAGTGTCTGGGAGGCTGGCAGTGCCAGGCTGGCACCGAGGTACTGCTGCCTGCCGGCACTCCTCCCCCTGGGTCTGAGTGTTCACAGGCTCTGCCCCTCCCTGCTCAGCCCGGCTCCCAGGCGTGCCTACCCGAGTGCCTGTGGCTGGGGCCGGCGGACAGAGGCGGTCTTCACGGGGCCAACAATGGGCTCCAGACCAGCCAGCCGGGGACAAAGGGCTGTCTGAGCGGCCAGCAGGGGCTTGTGTCCCTGGGTGGGGACGGGAGCACCCTGGGAGGAGCCAGGAGGGGGCTAGGAACTCGTGGCCATCTGGGGGTGGCAGGGGTGTGACACTTGGTCCTGTGCCCAAGGATCAGCCTGGCCAGGGTCAGCAGGGGACAGGAGAGTGTATCTGGGAGGTGTCAGGGCAGGCTCTGGGGCAGACAGAAGGACATGGGTGGACCTTCAGGGTGCTTGAGGTCGGGTGCCCAGCATGGGACAGCCCAGGAGATGAGTCTGCCAGGCACCACGGCCCCTGCTGGCTCCTGTGCTTTGGGAAGCCTGCCTTGCCCACTGAGCCTCCTGGCATATCCGCTTCCCCTGGGCTGTCTCTCTCTGTCCTCGAGTCCACGGGCTGGGGTGGTGGTGGGGAGGTCTGATGTGGCTTTGAGCCTCAGCACGGAGCCAGGCAGTGGCAGGGGTGGGCTGGGGTCGCTGCCCAGGCCCAGCGTGAAGGGAGGAGTGAGTCTGTGCCCTTGGTGCTGGCCAGGACCCCTCCTCCCCTGCCTCCACCGCCCCCGAGGGAGCCCCTGACGGCTGCCGCAGGGTCAGGGTCCCAGGGAAATTGTGTCCCAGTTTATTCAGTGTCATTGTACTGCTGCTGGAAACGGGGCCACTCCGTTTAACCAGATTCAGGCCTTTTTCCACCCGCCCCCACCTCTCCTGCAGTGGGGTGCCCATGGGTGCTGGCTGCTGATGCCCACTAAGGGTGGCACTCCGAAGAGGTGAGGCAGCTGGAGCTCGGGGCACCCACAAAGCTGGCTGTGCCTGCCCAGCTTTGAAGTACACCTCCTGTGGGTTGGGCCTGCTTGGTCTGATCGGGGGCCTGGGCCCCAGCAGTACCTGGCATTCAGTGCTGAGGGTGCCCACAGGTGCGAGCAGAGGCTCTTCCAGGCAGGGGCCTGCCTCACGAGCTCCTGTCCCAGGCATCAGGCCTTACCTGGTCCTCAGGGAGGGGAACCAAGATGGGTCTTAGCTTGATGGGAGTGAGGACAAATGGCCCCAGCTGGGGTTTGGGTTCCCCTGGAACATGTGCTCTCTGGGCCTCAGTGTCCCCGTGACTATGGGCCACGGGCAGAAGCCATGGCAGCCTGGTCTCAAGAACAGAGTGAGCGCCGAGCAGGGGAAGTGGTGGTGTGGCCATTCCCGATGGCTCGGGTCCTGCGAGGCTCGGAGGGGTCTGGGCTAATGGTCTCTAGTGACTGGCACCTGGGCAGCCCCCAAATTACCCTCCCTTGGCTGCAAGTAGCTGGGAGGAAGGTGAAGATTCCCATTTCTGAGGGGTGTCCCGGGGGCACAGCAGGTCTGAGGCCAGTGACACTTTCAGTCTGGGGCAGGTGGCACTGGTCTGGGCTGGAGGTGGGGAAGACCCTGGGGCTGAGGGCGTGATTGAAGCTGCGTATGGGTGGAGGGGCTCAGGGAGGAGAGGGGTGGCTGGCGGGAAAGAGCGGCCAGGCTGGCAGGGACAGCAGAGTCCAGGGGAGAGAGGTGTGAGTCTGAGGGTGTGGGGCTTCGGAGGTGCCAGGCCCGGCGCTGGGGCCAGCTCCTCGGGCGCTGACCTGCCCGCCTCTCCCGCAGTATGTGGTCATCCCCACCCGGCGTGCCACGGCTGTGGCCTTACAGAGCTTCACCTCCCACCTGCTGGGGGACGCCGGGAGCCCCTACCTCATTGGCTTTGTGAGTCGCCCTGGCGGGGGGCTGGCCTGGGGAGGCTGGGGGCTTCGGGGGCTCTGTCCTGACACCCACCCCCACATCCTCACAGATCTCAGACCTGATCCGTCAGAGCACCAAGGACTCCCCGCTCTGGGAGTTCCTGAGCCTGGGCTACGCGCTCATGCTCTGCCCCTTCGTCGTGGTCCTGGGGGGCATGTTCTTCCTCGCCACGGCGCTCTTCTTCCTCAGCGACCGCGCCAAGGCTGAGCAGCAGTGAGTGGGGCTGAGGGGAGGCCTGCTGGGGAGCCCTGCTCCAGGGTGGCGGAGGGGAGACCTGGGTGCACCCAGTGGGTGGCCTGGTTGCTGGGGTCCAGCCCCCGGGCCTCCCCGTGCCTGTGGGGCTCAGCGCCAGCATCGGCCTGGAGCTGTGGGGGGCCACAGGGGGGTCTGGTGGGTCCAGGCTTGGGTTTGTCTCTGGACTTGGTGGTTTTCAAAGCCGGGACCCCTGCCCCTTCCTTTTCCTCTTTTTCTGACTTTTCTCCTTTCCTTTTTACTCCTCTCTCTCTCCTCTCCCCACCCCTGGGCTCTCCCACCTCCCCCTGGGGCTGACGAGGTCCCTGCCCAGCACCTCCGGTCAGCTGGCCCCCACGACGCGATGTACCAGAGCAGTGCCCGGGCCCGGCCCCTGCTGACGCGCCACCTTGACCCCCGCCCGTCTCTCCTCCAGGGTGAACCAGCTGGTGATGCCACCCGCATCTGTGAAAGTCTGAGGTGGTGAGTGCAGGCAGGCAGGCCCTTGGGGAGGGGGAAGGCCAGGGCTAGGCGACAGGGAGCACTCTTCCTCCGGAGTCCCCTCCTGCCCCAGCACCTCCCACCGACCCTGGGCTTGGTCTCTCATGTTGCCAGAATTCACTGATGGAGCCATGGGTCAGGGCTCTCACTTCCAGTAAATAGCTCCCCCTTCCTTCCTTCAAGGGCTGGGTGGGGTCTGGCATGGGCCAGGGCCAGGACTGGCCAGAACTCCCCACTCTATCCGGACTTCCGTCCTCCCGGGTCCTCCTAGATGTACCAGGGCCTTCCTCCTTGGACCTTCCCTGTGGGAGCTAGACCTTCCCAGCAGCACGAGAACCAGGGTCACAGCCCCAAGCCCAGGGGGAGGCCTGCTGCTCCGACGGCAAGTGGAGGGAGGGAGGGAGGGAGGGCAGCCTGGCAGGGGGCCCCACTGAGCCCCGCTTCTGACCTGATGCCCCTTGCCCCAGGTGCCACTGGGACAATGAAGAACCCACACTCCCACCTAGTCTGGAAGGTGTCCTACAGCGTCCAGGACCGGCTGGGCTGCCCACCGGCTTTGTGCGTGATCCACGGCTAGGCGTGCACCCGCTCTGGCCGGGGCCTGCTGAGTGGCCCTGGCTTCAGGAAGAGGCGGTGTCCTCAGTCACCTGGGAAGGCTGTGTGTGTTGGAGCCGCGAGGTTGGACAGATTCCCGGCCCTAGGTTTGGGCTGCCGGGCCCCTGGGGCCCAGGAAGAAGGCAGCTCCAAGTGGGTGTCTGGCGAGAGCCTGGCCTGCCACCAGCATATGTGATCCTGGGCAAGTCCCTGCCCTCCCGGGAACGAAGGGCCAGGCAACTTGCTGGGCAAAGCACGATCCGCAGCTTTGAAGACTCACCAGGTCCTGGGCCATACAGAGAGGGAACGGCCCAGGCCTCGGGGTGGCAGTCCCGGCTTTGAGGCCCAGGCGAGGGCTGGCATGCAGGACCGCTGTTTCTCAGCCAGACTGCCGCCTCTCAGCCGGACTCTGACCTTGGGGACATCGGACTCAACCTGGCAGATGAAGCTGGGCACCCCCTGGCCGGGTTGGTCTCTCTGGAAGTCCCAGGAGGGGACTGTTCTGACAAGCTGGCATCACCAGGGGTGAAGGCCCTGGCTGCAGTGGCACACCACCTGGGCCCCAGGCTCGTGGTCTCTGGGGGTCACACACCAGGCCACCTCTGCAGGGCTCCTGGCGGCCCCGGGAATATTTCTGCTGTCTAGCCCTTCCCTACCACCACCCCAAGCCAGGAACCCACTCCATCCCGAGGCTGGGCTGAGCCTTTGCCAGGGCCTGGGCCCAGGAGACCATTCCCAGAATCCACGGGGCAGTCGCCAGGCGCTGCTGCTGGAGGAAGCGGCTCTCCACAAAGCTTCCTGCACGGGCTGAGGCGCTGGGAGAGGCCAGCCCCCCGTCACACAAAGGACCCCCGGGGCCAGGTCTTCACCCCGGCTTTGATCACCCCGCTCACGCCTGTGCGCACACCAGGATGCAGCTGCCAACGTCACACTAGCCCCAAACGCCTTTGGGGGAGCTTAGCCCCCGTGTCACACACTCCCTGCACATTTGCTGCCATCAAGGTGGTGCTGGTGTGGGGGGCCCCTGTGGCCAGGAGACCCCGAGAGCTGGCTTGGACAATGCTCTTCCCACCCCTTAGTTACTGGCTGGCTGTGGCTTCAGTGAGCTCTGGGGTACCCGGGGAGGCCTGACGAGGGTGGGCTGGGGGTGGTACCCCCGAAGCCCGGCCTCCAGCGCAGCCTCAGCCGGGGCCCCAGAGGTGTTTTCTTGTTGTACAAGAACCAGGTCCGAGTGCTGCCTCCTCTTCCTTCCGGAAGCCAAACTGCTCCTTTATTTTTTAGAGCTGCTGATTGTGAATCTCAGAGTCTTAAGAGAGAAGCCAAATATATTCCTCTTGTAAATGAAGAAATAAACCTATTTAAATCACCCCCGGTGGCTCCCTCAGCAAAAAAGCCTGGGGGGGGAGGGTGTGAGTGATGGTCACACCTGTACCCAGCCTGCAGCCAGCATGTCACCCTGTACCCACCCAGGTGAACCCCAGAGCCCTGGACCCGGCCCACAGGGCCCTGGAGCCACAGTCCCAGCCCAGAACCGGGGGGGGGGTCTCTGCATCCTGGGACCCCTGCAGGAATGGCTCAGGCTGTGCTTACCAGAGCAGGATGCCTGGGCGGGCGGTGACACCCTCCCCGGGGACAGAGCCAGCGCCTTAGAAGTGGCTTGCATTTCAAATCATGGTTGAAAAACAGGAGTCCTGGGCAGACAGAGGCTGAGGGTGGCCTGTGCTCAGGGCTTCCCCGCCTTCCTCAGCTGCGCCTTCTTCTTCTTGAGCCCACTCTGGAGCAGGCTGGGGCTCCTAATGACCAAAGGCGGCCTTGCCTTTTTCTGTGCCAGTGCGGACGGTGGCGATTTGTCCAAGACTCCCTCTTTGTGAAGAGTCTTGGGGTGCTGCTTTTGGCCTGCAGGCTTTGTAGGGGACCCGGGAGCTCCATTCACCTGGGACAGCTTCTGGTTTTTCTTCTGTAGTTTTGGGGACTTGGCAGGGGTGCTGGGGCTCAGGGTGGGGGTGCCAGGGGCTGGGCCCTTGGCGGTAGGTGTCCCACTGGCCAGGGCTGGGACCTTGGCCTTCGTCCTGTTCCTCTTCCGGCCCGTGCTAGGGGGCTGATTCCTGCCAGTGGCTGCAGGTGTGCCGTCCTCCGACTTGTGTTTCTTGCGCTTTTTTGTCTCTGGCAAGAATCCCTTTTTCTTCCGCTTCCTGCTGATGGGGCTCTGGGTGGCGCTGGGGATCTCCTTGGCATCCTTCTCCAACTTGGGGCGCCTGAAGGGGAGGGAGCAGGTAAGAAGGTGCCCGGTGAGGGCAGCAGCCACCTCCACCCGGGTCCTGTGGGGCCCCAGGGGCCCAGGGCTCCCACATCTGAGCGCACGCAGCAGCGTGAGGGCGATCCTAACCCCGCCCAAGTGCGTCCCCCGCCCAGAACCTACTGGACTCCCAGGGTTTTCATGGCCTGCCAGTAGAGGTCCAGCAGGCGGCTGGAGCCGGTGGAGGGCGCCCCCTGCCGCAGGCCCTGCTGCTGCCCCTGCAGCACACCCAGGAGCACCGTCAGGTCCAAGGTCAGCTTCTGCAGAGGGTGGGAAGGCACAGCGGTGGTGGCTGCAGGGGACAGGCTTCTCTCGGGCTCCTGGTGGTCTTTCCACCTTGGCCCCGTTGCTCTCACCAGCGACCCCTGCACTCTCCTGGGCCTCAGCCTCTCCTGCCTGTTAAGGCATCTGTCTCTCTCACCTTTGGAGGAAACACGTGCCCAGGTGTTGGTTCTCCTCCTCCCCACAGCCGAAGGCCTGGTCTCAGAGTCTCTGCCACCTCCAGGAGGGCCACCCCCACCACCCCATCACCGTGGGGCTGCCCAAGCCCTCCCCCCAGCCTCCCTACACTTCCTGAATAGGTTATTGCTGGAATCCGCTGGTTTCCAGGAGCCCCGCTCTCTTGGCTTCCTCGCTATCACCCAGTTTTGCAAGGCCCTATCCTGGGCTCCACCTGTGCCTGCCGGCGCAGCCTTGGCAAGCTCTCCCTCCGTAAGGGCTGACTGGCACCTACGCTGAGGCCTCCCAAACCTTGCCCTCTGGGCCAGACTGGGGGACCGAGATGGCCACCTACAGCTGCCTCCCGGCCCTGCCCTGTGGCTGCCCAACATGTCACATTCCACCCTCCCACACCCTGCACAGGCCTGGAAACATGGCCTCCCTAACATACGTCCACCCTGACTCTTCTCCCACCCTTCCGCCCTGCCAACCCCTTCTCAGCTTTCTCACGCCACACCCTTGTACCCCGCCCCGCAGGACAGGGTGGTACAGTCCCTTCCCTCGTCACTCGCACATCCACGGCTAACTGCCCAAATGATAGCCCAGAGCCCCGACCAAGGCACTGAGAACCTTCCCCACGTGACCCCCACTCCCGAGGTCCCCAGGAGGAACCCGACACCGCCCCGGGCTGGGCCCCGCCTCACCTCGCGTTTGCAGGTCCTGAGGACGGTATTGAGCAGCTCCAGGGAGGACAGCGCCTGCTGGTGCTCCGCCTTGGTCTGCGCCTCCCCCAGTGTGCGCAGGTTCTGGGGAGGGGTGGCCAGGCTGAGGCACTCCGGAGAGCTGTCAAAGCCTTTGTTTCCCAGCAGGGACTAAAGCCCAGAGGCAGGGACCCTCTCCTGGGACAATCCCAATTCCCTGTCCCCCCACCCTCCACACTCCGGGAGGCTCAGGCTCCAATCCTGGCTTGTCCTCTCCCAGAGAACCGATCCTGAGCAGGTGGGGAGGAGGGGCGCCCCCCGGCTGTTACCTCCGTGACCTTTGTCAGGACCTGGCCGATCAGCTGCTTCCACTCGGGGTCTTGGAAGCATGACCTCACCTCCCGCATGGACAGGGTCTTCTGGAGCAGCAGGCAGGCCTGGGCCTGTGGTTGGGAAAAGGTGGATGCCTGCAGCCTTAGCACATTGGGTGCAAGAGGCTGAGGGGGGTGAGGGGGCCTGCCAGGCACAGCCCTGGGCAGCGTGCGAGGCTGCCTACTGCTCTGGGCTCTGTGACCACCTGCTTGTGTGCCTTCATGTGCAGGTGGGGGCACCGAGGCCTCCCAGCTGGACAGAGGTGGGACCTCACGTGGGACAATTCCTACCCATTCCTGGTTAGTGCCATCTTCATCCAGTCTGCCCCGAGCAGCCCTGGCACCTGAGCAGAAACTACCAGGGCATCCTCTGTGTGGCCAGACGGGCAGCGGTGGCTGCGGGAGTGAGGCGGGCCCCGCCCCCTCAGCTCCTCTGTGCTCACGATGTGGCAGGGGGCAGGGACGGCTGTGCCCGTGTTCACTAGGGCAGCGCTCTGGGGCCTCAGAAGTGGGTTAAGCAGGTTAATACACACAGGCCCTGGGCTGGGAGCCGGGAAGTCTCTCACCTGCTGGCGGGGCCGCCCTGGGCCTGTGACGCGCTGGACCAGGACGGGGAGCAGGCTCTTACAGAGCACCTGGTGGGGAGGGGAGGGCTGTGAGGCACGGGTGGGGCCGAGTGGGGACCCCAAGCGGGCAGGGTGGGCCCCGACACTCACCGGGTGCCGGGAGAAGAGGCTGAGGAACATGGGGACCGTGAGGGGGCTGTGGCGCTTGGTCAGGAAGGAGCTCAGTGCTGACGAGTAGACGTGCACTGCGAGGTTCAAGTCCAAGCAGCTGGCAGCCTAGGCCAGGTGAGAGAGAGCTGGGTGAGGAGAGACGGTCTCTGGGACTGGGCTAGCCTCGGACGGCGGAGGGCTGGGTCCCAAGGAAGTGTGAAGTGCGTGGGCCCCGCCTGGGCCAGGCCCTGCTCACCGGTGGGCCCTCGGGCGCGGGGCTGGGGTCGGTGCCGGCCTCCAGCTCCCCCTGCGTCTCGTGCCCCGCGGCAGCGCTGCCCTTCAAGACCCGGAGCAGGTAGAGGGAGGCGTTGAAGTGGTAGAGGGCGGTGGAGGAGTCGGGCTGGCGGCCAGCCTGCTCCACCAGCCGCGCCACCTGGCCATGCAGGGCCTCGACGCGGTCACCCAGGTCGTGGCAGTAGCGACGGCCGCGGCACAGGTGGTGCCTGCGGGTGGTGAGGACAAGAGCTGGTCAGAACACCCTCGGTCCACCCCGCTCTGCCAAGCAAGTCCCACTTTACAGGTGGGGAAACAGACCTGGAAGACAGACATGACCAAGGCCACAGAGGAAGGCAGGGCCGCCCGCAGGTTGCTTGGGAACTATGTGGGCTTGGCGTGCTTGGGCGAGGGGGCACCCCAGGGGAGAACAGAACAGCTCCCTGAGTGGGGGCTGCACCAGGGCCAACCACCCGCCTGGCGCACCTCTCCTGTCCATACTTGTCCTTTGTGAGACAGGGGCCGCCAGGCCTTTTGTAAAGCGAGGCAAGGGTTCGTGTGCTGAGAACCCCATGTGGCCCTGCAGGGCCGGGACGCAGTAGGGACGAGAGGCAGGATGCTGAATGAGTGACACTGTCCACACACGCTGGCAGGACTATCTGAGAAGGTGTGGCCTGGGGCTGAGGGGAGGATGACCGCCAGTCACGCTCCCCGCCCTACAGACCATCCTCGCAGTGCCCTGGGGCCCAGGCCTTCACCTCCCAGCACCTGAGCCCTGAAGGCAGGTCTGCACCTGGCGCCTGCCTGGCCCTCCCCCGCCTGCCATCACCTCCCTGCTAGGCCTGCCTCCAGCACAGCCCTGCCCAAAGCCTCCTCCACGCCGCCAGCCATTTCCGAAAAGGGAAACCAGCCCCACAGCCTTCCCCACGCTGATGCTCCTGCTGAAAATGTCTCTGCGGCCCCAGCCCCACTAGGGCCAGGGCCTTCGAGGGTACAGGGCCCTGTGGCTTCAGACCTCCCAGCTGGATGTCTGACCGCCTCCCATTGGGACACTTTTTCCCCTTCCTGCACTCCCCAAGGCCTTCCAGCCTGACAAACACCCAGTCCAAGGACTGGGTGGGTGTCCCCTGCCACAGGTGCTACCACTGTCCCCACTGACCCGCCACACAGCCCCACTGGAGACTGCCAAGGGCTGGGATGGACCCCAGCTCCAGGGCAGCGCTCGCACGTGTCAGGAGAACACAGGGATGAACCAAGGGCCGTGTGAGTCACTAAGTGACATGACCTAGGGCTGAGCGGTGAGCCTGTGAACTAGGGCCAGGCTGGAAGCTTGGCTCTCTCCTTCCTGTACAGAAAGCAAGCCAGGAGCTCTGCCTGGGGGCTGCGGGCTGGGGGCTGCGGGCTGGGGGCTGCTGGCCGCACCGCCCGCCCTGCCCCCGCGCTCACGTGAAGATGCGTGCCGTCTTGTGCAGGAGGTCCTGCTCCTGCTTGGAGCTGGTCCTGCGCAGGCTGTTCCGGATAATGCCCAGCAGCGGCTCCAGCAGCTCCAGGACCAGGACGTTCTCGGGCTGCTTGGTCACCAGCACCTCCACCAGGTCCAGCACCTGCGGCCGGGAGAGCTGGTCAGCAGGGCGGGGCCGGGGCACAGGGGGCGGTGAAGGAGGCGGTGGGGGCGCCGGCCCCCAGGCGCACCCGAATCTGGAAGTCACGCCGCAGCGCCTTCTCCTTCTGCAGCTTGCTCTTCTCGTCTCGCCGGGCCTGGATCCGCAGCTTCTGCTCGGCAAAGAGGCCGGCGAGGCTCTGGTCCAGGGCCATCATGGCCTCGTCCCCCAGCTCCTCCTCGTCCTCGCTCTCCTCTCCACCCTGAGGGACAGAGGCCCAGCGGTCAGCCTGGCCCCGGGCACACATCACGGGGACTCACGAGCCCTCCCCGGCCCCCACTCACCAGCGCCTTCCCAGCCTGCAGCACACTCATCAGCTGCTCCCGGAAGCCCTGGTCCACGTCCCCGTCACGCTCCTCCTCCTCGCTCTCCTCCCCCTCGCTCTGGTCTTCGCTCTCTGAGCTTTGGTTCTCCTCGTCGTCCTCACTCTTATCCTGTGGGGTGGGGGCAGGCGCGTCACACACCCAGAGATCTTCCCATTCCCGACACCCTGCCTGGCCCACGCTGGCAGCACCTCTGCAGCCTTCAGCCACTGCTCGTCAGACTCGTCCGTCACCACCACGTGGTCATCCTCATCCTCACTGGTCTCGGGGTTCAGCACCTGGGGAGGAGACCCGGCCACTGACCCATCTGTAGCCCCCGCCCTCCTGACCAGGTCCCACCTGGTCTTGGCCAAAGGTCCCCACTTCAGGTAAGAAAACAGAGCCTAAGAGAGGTGGCCACATCCTGCAAGGCCAGGACAGGGCCTTGTCGAGACCCCTCCCACCAGGCGCAGGCTCGCAGGAGGGAGGCTGGGAGGCCACAGGCTGAAGTGCTCCCCCCACCCGGTACAGCTCGCTGCTCAGTGAGCCCCAGCCCAAGGTGCATTCCCGAAGGTCCCAACTCACATCCAGAATTAGCTGTAGGGCACGTGGGGTCAGGTGGGAGCAGACGTGGCCAAACACGCTCCGGGCCACTTGGCGCATGAGGTGGCTTGGCTGGGCCAGCAGGGCCAGCAGGATCTCCACCAGCACCTCTACCCACGGGGGCTCCTGGGGGTCTGCAAGAGGGGTGGATTGAGCCCAGGCAGGGGACCGCTGGCCTCACTGCGCCACTCCAGTCCCTCTCACGCCCAAGGACACACCCTGTCCCAGGGGCAAGGACCCACCGATGGCCTTGGTGTGGCCCCCGCGGCACTTCTCTCCCAGGCTCTTTCTGATGCAGGTCTGGATGTCACCCAGCAGGTCACAGCTTTCTGTAGGGGACTGGGGACAGGGTAGGACACACACTGGGGACAGCCCTTCTGAGCCAGGCAAGGTGCTAGCCAAAAGGAAGCAGTTGCACCAGCCACTGGTCCGCCCTGGGGGGCCTTCAACAGCCCAGCCACTGGCCTGCCCTGGGGGGCCTTCAACAGCCCAGCCACTGGCCTGCCCTGGGGGGGCCTTCAACAGCCCAGCCACTGGCCTGCCCTGGGGGGCCTTCAATAGCCCAGCCACTGGCCTGCCCTGGGGGGCCTTCAATAGCCCAGCCACTGGCCTGCCCTGGCCAGTCACGCTGCAATCCAGAATGGACCCCAGCTGGACCCCAGAATACCCTGAGGGCCTTTTTACACCTAATATGCAGTTACAGGATCTGAAAACCTGCAGGGGACAGACAAGGAGGCCAGCTCCCACTATGACAAGACAGGCAGAGCTGACAAGGATGGTCGGGGTCCCAGAGCAGCCAGCAAACCCAGCCCCAATTCATAATTCTAGACTATTTCCTCCATGCTTGGCTTGCATGAGACAGAATTGAAAGTCATTAGTTTCAACTAATGTAATGATATCTGAACTCATCTGACGGGATAGCCCCAGACTCCAGGGACTGAAGTGGTGGAGTGTGTGCGTGTGCAGGGCATCTTGGTAACTGTGTGATCTTCGGTACCTAAGAGACAGACTTTCCCCTCACAACGCAGTGGGCAGCTTCAACATTTAGGCCAGGGTGGGAAAAGCAGCCCAAAGCCCTGGTCACTGTCCCCAGCTCCCAGGCTGTGTGCCACGTAGGTCCCTGTCCTCCGGGCTGCACCTTTTTCATTTATTCATTTTTTCTGAGACGGAGTCTGACTCTGTTGCTCAGGCTGGAGTGCAGTGGTGCAATCTCAGCTCACTGCAACCTCTGCCTCCCGGGTTCAAGCAATTCTCCTGCCTCAGCCTCCTGAGTAGCTGGGATTACAGGCTCCTGTCACCACGCCTGGCTAATTTTTGTATTTTAGTAGAGAGGTTTCAGCATGTTGTCCAGGCTGGTCTCAAACTCCTGAACTCAGGTGACTCATCTGCCTCGGCCTCCCAAAGTGCTGGGATGACAGGTGTGAGCCCCCGCACCCGGCTACAGCTGCATCTTTCATCTGAGGGTTTGGCACAGCAAACTGCAGCCTCCTCTGTGCAAGTCAAGACCAGAGACCCGAAGGTTGCAGGCTGCACATGTGTCCTGGAATCAGCAGGGCTCTGCTGCTATCAAAACTCTGACGTCAAGACTCAGAAGGGGCATCGTGGGCGACCTTCACCCACACAGCTCATCCACAAGCTGGGCTCGGAATAACCAAAGCTGGCAAGTAAAACCACCACGGCCACGTGGCCAGACAGGCAAGTGGGAGACCCATCTGCTCAGGCTATGTAAGACCAGCAGCCTCGATAAGAGCCTCCCACGTTGTGAGAAGAAAACTCTCTAAGAA
>PVKV010037894.1:0-14411 GCA_004027835.1 Alouatta palliata
GAGAACACATGGACACAGGGAGGGGAGCATCTCACACTGGGGTCTGTCGGGGGAAAAAGGGGAGGGACAGTGGGGGGTGGGGAGTTGGGGAGAGATAGCATGGGGAGAAATACCAGATACAGGTGATGGGGAGGAAGGCAGCAAATCACACTGCCATGTGTGTACCTATGCAACAATCTTGCATGTTCTTCACATGTACCCCAAACCTAAAATGCAATAAAAGTATATATATTTAAAAAAATAAAATAAAAAATAAAGTTGTATTTTTAGTTTTTTGGGGAAAAAAAACTCTCTAATGCAAGATCGTTTTCATTTCAGGATAATAAGGTCAAAAATGAAGTCATCATTTGCTCTCACAAATTCAATTGTTCTTACATAATTTTGGTAAATGCTATGACTGTCATGTTAATATTTCAGCTCAAAAGATAAAATTTCTAGTTAATGTCTCCCTCTGATCTTCAAGAGACTGCTCATTATCACTTACAATACGTATAAAATGCTTTATTTCTTTTCCAATCTTATTTTCAATATTCCCATGTGGATCCAATTGGAAGTAAACTTGAATTGCTGGAAAAATCTATAACTAATCTTTTTAGATTCTATGTTTTTCTTTTGTTTAAATGTGTTAAGTTTTCTGATGCCTAATAAACAACTGGGAAGAAGTGTGCTAGTTAATGATGACTCTTGAAATGTGAGATGGCAGGGAGAAAAGTTCAAGGCACACTACACACACACACAAAATCCCTAATATTACAAAGTACCATAAACATGTTACATTTCTACACCTTAGGTCACACCTTTCTTACTACATGCATTTTGCCTTTCCACAATTCAGACAGCCCCTGATTAAGATGGATTTACTTACAATTTTTTTTCCTTATACCTGTGCAAAAGGAATACACATTCAGTAGGCTTCTTAATATACAGTCAAATTACATGAAGATGTACCTGTCATAAATTTAAAATATGGTAAGTGGCTTTGACCATGTTTTCAACTAATAATGGGTTTATTGATTGTAACTCCATCATATATCAGGAAGCATCTGTGTAACCTCTATTTGCCTACATCCAACATTGATACAGATACAAATACACATACACACACACACACATCCACCACTGAATAAGTTTAGTCAGGGATAACTTTTGAAGAGGCCTTTAAAATGTTTTATCAGTAGGCAAATTTTGCGAACCACAGAGCCACAAGCCAACACATATTTAGAAATTTCATGATACAGACTAATCAATTATTTATGAATTAAGCTAAGCTCTTTAGATTACCTGGCCATGAAATTATAAATCTAAATACTATAGGTTGTCAAAACATCTGAATTTTATGTCAAGTTTTATTAGTCTACTTTAGTACATAGATTTAATTTTTTGAAAGGATAGGCTAGAACTTCCTTTCTCCTGGGCAAATTTTAATTTTTTTGAACAGGTTAATATGTTATGTAACATTGAAACACCATTTTGCAGTTTATTTTTAACATAAAATTAATATTTAAATATCACACCAATATAGATTTAAGGAGTGAATGTAAGAGACAGATTTTATCATGTTCATCTCCAGAATTTAGGATGCATTTACAGATATCTCAGTATCTTGTACTACTACCAAATGTGTTTTAGACACCTGCTAATTTTGAAAGATTAGAATTTATTCAGGATTGAAAGATTTGTAGTTTACAGTTGGGGGAAAAGTCATTATCTTATGGAAAACTAGAAATATTAAAAAAGCAGAGCTTCCTGAAACTAACATGGAGTTTGAGGAAATTCCTAGTTTGGAATGACTAGGCAACAACGAGAACACACGGACATAGGGAGGAGAGCATCACACACTGAGGTCTGTAGAGGGGAACTAGGGGAGGGACAGTGGGGGGTGGGGAGTTGGGAGGGATAACTTGGGGAGAAATGCCAGATATAGGTAATGGGGAGGAAGGCAGCAAACCACATTGCCATGTATGTACCTATGCAACAATCCTGCATGTTCTGCACATGTACCCCAAAACCTAAAACACAATAAAAAAATATATAAATTAATATATATAATTTATGTATATATATGTATAAATTTATATATATATAAATTGTATGTAGATGTTTGACTCAGGAAGATATTGGAGAAAAAAGCAAGGCCAAATAATGAGGACTCTGTCATAGTTGGATTTTGTCCTTGTTAGTAACTTCAAAACTGGAGACACTGTAAGATTTTACTATGAAAATTGCAAAGTAAGGTGACATTTTAATTTTTTTTCTTGAAAATTAGAGAAAATACTATAAAGGTAGGTTTTAATGAGAGGGTAGAAAACCATATATAAAAATAATTTTCAGCATCCAGGTAAAAGGGGGAAATAATATATATGATGACTAGAGAGCAGAAGAGGAAGATTTCAAAGAAGGAGACACAATTGACTGAGAATTGAGACCACCTGTATCAAGATGACTTTAACCATTTATTCTAGGAAATTCTTTACAAAGGAAGTAATGCTCTAAACCAATAACTACTTTAACCGTTTGCTTCTTTGCATCTGGAAATCCTTGCAAACAAATGTATTTGATCAGTTTTCTAATGTGGGCAAACCCGTCTTCCATTTAGATAACATCCAACATCTTTCTTACATTGGCAAACATCTTGATTTATTCTTGCCTCATGGAATTCACCAATCTTAAAATATTATAAAATGAATTTTGCCCAATTTCAACCAGTTCTCATCTTGAAGAAGCCACCTAACCCCACTTGAACCTAGACCCCAGACTCTATGCATGTCTTTCTCTAACTTCTGAGACATTATTGAAATTCTTTTAAGATGGTATTCTTCCTTGTTGCAGTCAATTTAATAAACTCAACTTGATAAAAATATTTTCTGGTGATCTTTGTGGAAGAGTTGACAGTCTAGGTCATGTTTATTGATGTCTTAGACATTACAGGTGCAGGGAAAGAAAGGAAGAAGAAGGGATGTATATAAATGAAAAAAAGAGAAGTAAAAGACAATCCATTTTTTATTTTTTTCTTAGTGAGTAAGAATTCGTGATCTCAAATAAGATGGAGATAAAACCTGCAGAAGAAAAATTGGGAGTTACCTATCAACTAGTTCAATATAAAATTAATTAATTATTTGTGTATTAAGTACTTGACAACTTTTTTCACTGTAAAAGGTTTTATGCACTCTATAATATAGTACATTAACAATGTCAACTTTATCATATTGTTAGTGAGCCAGTTTATGGGATTTGGTTAGTTTATTCTACTTGCAACTATTTCTATTCCAACTATTTTTTTTCTGCAGATAAACATAAAGATTATATTTACTAAAAAACTATGTATTTATTTTTATTTACAATATTTAAACTACAGTATTTTTTATCATACATTAAAATTGTTTCATGAAGCATATCAAGGACATTGCCTATATTACATAATTTAATCATCCAAACTAAGCAATGGGGTAAGTGCCATTATTTTGCCTTATTTTCAAGTGACAAATGGGGAAGTATTAGGTTAATTTAACTTAAGATTATAGAGATAGAATGTAGAACAAAAAGGACTAAACCCAGGCTGTGTGAGTCAGAGCCTATATGATTAACCTGTCCGTCATACTTTAAACTACTAATAGAAATAACCTGTATACACATCTCTAGGAATATCAAGGCAAACATTATATAACATAGAGCATACTGAAAAGAGATTATACCAAATGTAAAGAAAACAGAACTCTCATCTTTTCTTCTATTATACTTTGCAAACTTGCATATTAATTAACTCTTCTGGAATTGGCTAAAAAGGCACTATCCTTGAATAAGTTTTTGAAAATGCAGACATTTAAAGTAATCTTGATTCAGCAAATCATACACTGTAGTTTTTGTTGTTTTGAATATCTAGATATTAGGTGTTAAAAGTAGAAAAATCTGTTTGATATTATGCTACATAATTTTTTAAACCATAACATTTCCTTATTTAAATATGAATTAATAGAGCAGTCCACTTTACAATGATTCACTGATGACAGTGTGGGTGAGTAGGAAGAGTTCAATTGCTATTCCAGTTTCTGATTCATCCTGTTAATATTCTTCACTTTTATTTTTATATTTTATAAAGTGATTTTTAAGTGTCCTTAATCCTTTAATTCTGGAGTCAGGAGGTTCAGAAATCCTTTCAAAGACTGCACATGTGGCAAACATAAGCTTTAATTTTAGATTGTAAAGCTTTTTTGGAATTATTTAAACATTCCACTTAAAACCACCTAGTAGCCCATATTGAGTTAGAATTCTCTCCTCTATAACAACTCAATTCCAACTGTTTAAGATTAATTCACGTTTCATGAAATCTCAATGACTATTATTTAACATTTATTTTGCAAGACTGAATATTAACACATGTGCTTGCATTTGTACTATTATTTTACTATTATCTGTAGTCTGGAGTTAAGTATTAAATGTAAGACAGAAGAAAGAAATACACATGATTTAAGGGTTTTTCATGCCTAAGTATATGTATTAAAATGTACAGCCATCATTTTCTACCTTGGTAAAAGGAACACTTTTTAAAAGGCTGATTAGATAATTTTATATTTATGCTCACTGAATCAAGAAAGGTATCCTTAGGTGTGGTTACATCATGAACTCACTATGAGAAAAAATGAATTTAAGAAAATGAAAACCACCTATTTGCCTGGTGGAAATAAAATGTTGTTATATGTAAATCTATAAACTAGAGCAGTTTACAGTAGCTACCTAGGTTTGCAGAGGCTAGAAATATATAGGCTTTTGAGGATAGCAATACATTTTTAAAAGATGATACCTTTGTGATAAAGAATAGGTTATTTGTCATAAGTATGCTATAAAACTCAATCTCTTTTTTTTCATCTGCCAGCTCCTTCTAGTCTTTCTTCACCTTCTCATTCTATAGATTTTTTTTTCGGTATCAGCCATTTTCTCTATTTGTTAATTAGTTATTTACAATAAGTGTGACCTAAAATGAATTTTTTTCTGAGAGATTATGTCCTCAGTGTTATTATTTACAGATAAAATTATTCAGTTTATCTTGCAGCAGCTTCTATCTGTGGAGTAACATGAAAAATGTACAAATGGATTAAAATAATTTAATTAATTCAAATATGATTAGAATAATGATTAATTTCTGTTAGTACTGGATTTTGAAGTTTTAAAACAATTTTAATATTTTAGTTGTCTCATTTTTTGAAGATAATTATCTTTTTTCTGTTATATCATCTCCTGTGACACCTCCCACAGATTTTTTTTTCCTGGCATTATTTAATATATTAAACTTTTAGATATGTTACATTTGAAGCCACAGCTATAGAATGTTTAGCCATGTATATTCTTGAAAGTCATCAGCTGCTCAAATGTCCTAGTCATTTTAAAGACGTAACACTCATCTGAGTCATCATTATCAGATATCCGAAGAGTGATAAAGAGGATATTTGTATGATTCTACATTTGAAATGCAATTAGCACAACCAAGACAAAGAGCAAATGCAAAACTTCAGAGTTTCATTAGCTCTTTAGTAATATGCTCCCTCTTAGTCTCTCTGTTTCACCAGCCAGATCCTTCCCCTTTTCAAGTAGATGCTGATCTGTTTTCTGTCACTAAATATTAGTTTGCATTTCTGGAAGTTTGAACAGATAATATACCCTCTTCTGTGACTGCTTTCTTTCACTCAACATAATTATTTTGTGATTAATTATTATTGTAGCATATATCATTCCTTATTATAGCCAAGTAGTATTCCATTACATGACTATATCATAGTTTGCTTATGATTTACCCACTGATGAGCATGCAGCTTGCTTTTACTATTTGCTATTGCAAATAAATCTTCTATGAACAATTGTCTACAGGTCTTTGTATGAACATATGTATTCATTTTGTTTGGGTAAATACCTAGGAGTACAATGGCTTGAGCAAATGGTAACTGCATGTTTTAACTTTTTAGGAAGCTGCCAAAACATATGCAAAAGTGAGTATTTCAATCAATTAGCAGTTCAAATTCCTCTACATACCCAATTAAAGTTTACTATTTTAAATTTTTGTCATTCAGATAGGTGTGTAGTGGTACATTATGCAATTTGAGTTGACATTTTTCTAATGACAAGTGATATCAAACATCTTTTCTTGTGTATATACATATACCTTCTCTTGTCCTTTAAGTGACTTCAAATTTTTAGCATTTTTTTCTTGGTTGTTTTCTTATTATTAAATTTTGAGAGTTATTTATATATTCTGAATAAAATTATTTTGTATGATATATGTCTTAAAAATATTTTATCCAGTTTGTGGCAGAAAAGTACTTGATAAATGCAATATTTGTTCAGGCTAATAAATTTCTGCAAACTAGAAGACTCTTTCTCACTCCTAAATATAGCATCTAAAAAGAAATCAAGAGCTAACACCATATTATTGACAAAATATTGAAATCTTTTTCTCTAAGATCAGGAGCAATATAGGGAGGTCTATTGCCATCACTCCTATTCAACATTATTTAGATATTCCAGTTAATGCAATAAGGCAAAAAAATAAATTTTAGAAAACTTCATACTGAAAACAAAGAGTAAAGCCATCTTTATTTACAGAAGACATGGTCACCTATATAGAAAATCATATTGACTCTGCATGAAAAATTTTATGGGCTAAAAAGATCATTGATTAAGGATGCAGGCTATAAATATTAATTCCCAACAAATCAATTGAATTTCTTCATATTAGCAATAAACACTTGAAAATTAAAATTAAAATTCTACACTTTGAGTGGCAAGAAGGGAGGATTGCTTGAGGCCAGGAGTTCAAGGACAGGTGTTCAAGGCTAGCGAGGGCAACACAGCAAGACCCTGTTGCTACAAAAATTAAAATAAATTAGCCAGATGTGGCGATGCATGGCTGTAGTTCCAGCTACTCAGGAGGCTGAAGGAGAAGAATCACTTCAGCTCAGGAGGTCAAGGCTTCTGTGAGCCATGATTGTGCCACTGAATGTCAATGTGGGCAACAGACTGAGATCCTGTCTCAAAAAAAAAAAAAAAAAAAAAAAAAAAACACTAAAATTTCACAGTATTAATTACTTAGAAATAAATCTGAAGAAGACATGCAAAACCTGTACACTGAAAAATAAGAAACATTGTTGAAAGAGATTTTTAGGGGCATAAGTAATGGAAAAATATACTGTGATCATGAACTGGAAGATGCAATAATGTTAGGATACATTTTCTCTCAAATTTCGTCTCTAGATTGAAGACAAAAACAATCAAAATCTCTAAAGGCATTTTTTGATTAAATTTAAACTGATTTAAATTGCACAGGGACATTCAAAGTTCCCATAAACTCAATCTGTTAAAAAAGGACAGAGTTGGAGGCCATACACTACTTTAGTTCAATACTCATTATAAAGTTGCAGTAATCCAGCTATGTGGTATTGTCATCAAGTAAAACAAAGAGATGAGTGGGACAGAATAAAGAGTTTAAAAATAGCCCCAAATGGTTTTCTAAAGAGTATAAAGGCAATTCATTGAAGAAATGGTAGTCTTCAAAAACTATTGATAGGAAAATTGTTTATTCATATTAAATATAAAATCTGTTTATACCTTATACCACATAAAAATCAAATCAAAATTAATACTCTAATGAAAAATCTACAGCTATGAAACTTCTAGAAGAAAACATATAATAAATTTTTGTGACATTGAGTTAGGAAAAGATTTCTTCGACATAACAAAATTATATCATATTATCAAAAATAGTTAATATTAGACTTCTCCAAAATTAAAATTTTCTGCTTTCTCAAAGACTCTCTTAAGAGAATTTAAAAAAAGGCATAAATTGAAAGAAAATATTTACAAGTCAAATATCTGGAAAAAGAATTATATTGAGCATATATGAAGAACTCACAAACAAAAACACCAAAAATAAGAAAATGACACATTTAAAACATTTTAGCAAATGATTTGAGCAGTTATTCAAACTATTTTTGAACATATAGATCAAATATTTTTTGAACATATATTTCACATACATATATGTCAAATGAAAACATGTTCAACATCATTAATCATTAGGTAAATAAAAGTTAAAACCAAAATAAGTTACCACTATACACTTATTGAAAGAACTAAAATTAAAGTGATTGATTATACAAAATATTGTCAAAAGTAGAGCAATTAAAACTCTTACAGACTGTTGGCGAATATGTGACATGGCAAACCTATTTTGGAAAACAATTTGTCAGTTTCTTAGAAATTTAAACACTTACCCATTGTATGACCCAGCTTTCCAGCGCCCAGATAAGAAGAGTAGAAGTACTGGAGGAGAAATGTAAACAACTGTTCACACAAAAGTTGTACATGAATGTCCAAAACATTTTGATCTGTTTAACAGGCAAAATTAGGACCATCTCAAATTTCTATCAGCACTGGAATGGATGATGAACAATCGCTGACAGTTCCATACATGGAACATGAACCAAGAATCAAATTGTATAAACTATTTCCATCTACAACATCATGGATGAATCTCAAAGTAATTAATGCTAAGTGAAATAAATAGAAAATTAAGAAAAATAAAATAAAAAGGCTATATTCTATATAATTCCATGTACATAAATGCAATCTAACACAGAGTGATAGATCAGTGGTTTCTAAGGGATGGTGATTATAGTGGTGCTGCTGCTTGTGGTATAGGGAGGACGAGGGAAAGGACGTACAGAGAGGCCTCAGGAACATTTCAGATTTTACGTGTTCGTGTGTGTCAACTGTACCTCACAAAATCCATTTTTAAAATCTATCCAGTATTGCTTTTTCCAAGATTCTGATACAACATCCACAAACTAGGAATAATAATACTGAAGCAAATGGATAATTTACTGAGGACATGATAGTTAAGGCACAGCTCAGAAGAGAATAGGGAATGATTCTGGAATCATGACTTGTAGAGCATTCCAGTCAGAGAAAAGCAAATCAATGGTATTAAGTCACAAAATAACTTGGGATATTTGAAGGAAAACAGAGTCCAATCTTGCCAGAACAGCTCTGACATTCAGAGTGTTGGAAAATCAAGTGAAAGAAAAATCAGGGCACAGGGTCATTCCAACAAGCCTGATGAAGAGTACAGTCCATTCTCTAATGATTAGTTAACCACTGAAGATGTGAGAGCGAGGAGGTGGCATGATCAAATTTGTGTTTGAAACTGGCTGCAGTATAGGGAATGTATTCTGAGATCTGGTCAGATTTAGAAGACTATCAGAGTTAACATAAATCTGGACTTAGCAAGAAATAGTGGATGTGGTAACAAGTGTAATGTCAGGATACCTTCTCGTAATACAGACAATAAGATTTTTGTTCAATAAGATGTAGTATATGAAAATACAGGTCACTAATTATATCAAGGTTTCTTGGACTGAGGAACTGAGTGAATGCCAGTACTCTTTTCTAAGATACAAATCATTAGGAAAGAAGAATGTTTGGAAGGTATTTAATAAAAATGAAACAAAACCAAAACCCTGCAAGCATTTCATTGTAGACATCAGAGTGAAAAAGCAACATAATCAGTTAATACATGAGACTGGAGTTCAGAAAAGAAGTTGAGGTTGGGGTTGATCCCCAGTGGTATTTGAAACCAGGTTCAAATAGAAAATAAGGAAGCCAAGGGAAGGTAATAGGCCTTAGTTTTGAGCCCTAGAACACTACATGATTTATTAAGGTCAGACAGAAGAAATAAATCCATCAAAGTACGCTAAGAATGACAGGAAGTTTAGGAAGAAATCTAGAAGAAATATATAATACTGAAAGCAAAGTTAAGGAATTATTAAGAAAAAAAGAAATAATGGAGGCAAATGTACATATCCACTTGAGATTTTGCTGGAAATGGATTCTCCCATTTAAGGTAATGGTATCCAAACACACATAAGAATAAACATCAAATTAAGTAAATGATAATTAGATATATAGACATATATGGCTTATTTCTATCCAGTTTGGAGCCAATCTAATGTATCAGATTTGCTTTTTGCCCCAACTGAGATCTGCTCAGTAATGCCACATTCTCTCCTCTCTCCATTAACACACTACTTGTCAGTCCAAGGCAGCTCATGATTTTAGCGGGATGGGACAGCCCAATCCTAGAACAGAAAGTCTCCTATGAACAATCTAGACTGCTTCCATTGCCACCCAAACAAAACACAAAAAGTCCCCACACAAAGCCCCAACTAACAAGAAGAAAATTCCCTGCTGGCATATGGCCACTGGACCAGTAGAAGCTACATCTTCCCCGTGGCTTGTCAGGAGAAGACTACATACAAACTTGAAGTGCATAGGAACTGATGCCTCATAAGGGAAGATCTTGCTCAAGAAAAGGCAGACATGGAAGGGAATTGGTAGATAAATTGCCTAGCTCTTCTCCTTCTCCATACTG
Organism: Alouatta palliata; assembly: GCA_004027835.1. NCBI lineage: Eukaryota > Metazoa > Chordata > Mammalia > Primates > Atelidae > Alouatta > Alouatta palliata. Next base: position 10,415 of record PVKV010037894.1, read on the forward strand.
CAGGATGTTCGAGCTATAGTAGCAGCTCTGACAGGACTGATAAGAGTGTTCTTTGTGATATGGTGGCCAGCCAAGAAATGCAGTCCTTTGTAGTTGCTCTCCATATTTTTGAATATCAATTCCTTGTTCCCTTCACTTTTCTGCAGTTGTGCTACCCATCTTGACAAGTGATACTATTTAAGTTTTTGCTTTAAGCTCTGGTATTTTTGGCTACCTTAGCTAAGAAATCTGAGAAAGAACAGTGATGTTTTTTTCCTTTGCCCCTGTCATGTGTATGACACCCAAATGTAATGTTAAAATATCACCTTAAGCTTGCTCATGTCTGAGATATGAGAGGCCCCAACATACTACTTCTCCTTCATTTTTGTTTGGTTAATGCAAACAGTAAATTATGTGGTTATATATCCTCCCTGTTAGGCTACTTCAGAACAGCTAATTAAAAGAAAAACCCACACATCAAAAAGCTTGAAATGAAAAAGCGCTTTCCCCTGCTGCATGGATAAGAGTTCAGAGGAATCTGGGAAGCCTCATACTTTGATTATTCTCCTTGTCCTAATCATGCCAGACAATGTAACATCTTAGTTCCGAAGCCTCCATAGTATACATTGTGACTAGATGTCCCTATAAAAACCGGCCTCACTTGCCTAAGAAATGTATATGGGTCTTACTCCAGATATATGTTTACCATTTCTGGTCATTCGTTTCACTTTGTCCTCTCTTTGCCTTATGAATTCTCATACCTTCCACTTAAAACCATGAACTTATGCCTAAACCCCAGGGGATATCATACATATTAAATTGTATGGCCATGAGTATAAAGCTAAGCATTAATCTTGAGTTATTTCTGTAAAATAGAGAAAACGGACTCATTGTTTTGAAAGCACAGACACAGTTTTAACACTATTATCGCCTTTAAGACACATAGGACAATATTAACATAACTTGTCACAAGATAACTTTGTTATTTTTATCATAACATGTGCAATGAATAAAGGATCAAATTTTATTTTCTGAGCCATACCTTAGACTTGCTCTGCCTTAAAAGAACCTTGAGTTTTAGGGAACATGACTGTATCATAGCTATAGGAAATTTTATATTAGGGTTTGTGACACAGCATAATGAGAAAAACATAAAGGCTATTTCAGGTATATTAAAATCATTCCAGCGTGGTTCATGACACTATTTCAATCTGTGTGATTTATGCAAAGCTTATAATTTAATCTTTTTTGGGGACATTATACGACTTCAGTGTTCATTTAAAAAATATTAGCTTTCAGTTAGGAGCAGTGAACTAGATTTACAGCACAGAAAATATCCCAACTGATGACAAATAATAGAAAAAAGAGATTAGATATAGTTAATTAAACTTTATGAAGTTTTTCATTTGAAACCTTGGATTGACTTTAGGAGAATATTAAAAAGAAGAGTAGAGACCCTCTATAATTTTTACATTGGGTTTTTAAAAACCAATAATTACGTTTTCATAACAAAATTTGGTAGACCTGGCTATGAATTCAATAAATCTTGATCAACAAAATTCAAATTTTCTATATTTATGTATAATGTGTGTGTGTGCATGTGTATTTTTTCTTTGGAAGTGTTTATTCAATCATTTTAGCTTAGTATATAATAAAGAATTTGATTGATATTTCTGGCTTTTCTATTTTTTAATGCCATAAAACAGTTTGCTAACAATCAACCATGAGTTAGGAGTAAGCTTGATGTCTGAGAAACATCGTGTAACAAGAGAAGACTTCAATATAGGACAGAATGAAAATGTAATTAAGTTGACATGCCTCCCTTCCCTAGGTTATGTGAATTTTAAAGACACATAGTTTTCTTTTTTTTTTTTAATTTCTTTAAAAAGTTACCTTGAGCTAATTGTAGATTCAAATGCAATTTTAATAACTATGTATATGCTCAATTTCCCCAGTGGTATTGGTAATAACTTGCACAATGATAAAACAGTCATGAAATATATATTGATAAAATCTATCAGATACATTCAGATTTCACTAGTTTTGTATGCACTCATTATATTATATACATAAAAATTAGTTTTATGCATTTCATTCCATGTGTAGTGTCTTGTATACACCACTACAGTTAAGATACAGAAAGTCTTCTCACAAAAGCCCTCATGCTACTGTTTAACAGCCATAATCACTTTCTCCTTGTTTTCCCCAACCCTTGTCAACCACTAATCTTTTCTCCATCTCTAGAATTTTGTCATTTTTAGATTTGTATATAAATGGAATTTTAAAATACGTGGCCTTTTGAGATTGTTCTCTATTTACTCACCAGAGCTTAGCTCATTTGTGGTCAATCCAAGTTGTATGTCTTAGTAATTTTTTCCATGGTATGGATGTATCACAGTTTGTTTAATCAACTCTCTACTGAAGGACATTTTAGTTGTTTCTAGGTTTTGGCTATTATGAATAAAGCTGCTATGAACATACACGTACCGGTTTTTGTTTGAATATAAGTTGTCATTACCTGGGATATATTTTCAAGAGTGTAGTTGCTGGGTCTTAAAGTAAGTAAATATTTTCTTTTGTATGAAATTATAATGTACTTTTTCAGAATTGCTGTACAAATTTACCTTTCGACCAGAAAGAGATGCATGATCCAATTTCTTCACATTAGTTCACTTTTTCTTTAAATTTCAATAAGATCCATTTATTAATATCTGGTTTTATGTTCTGTGCTTTAGAGGTATAAAATCTGAAAACTCTTTTCCTAGTCCTAGATACTGATGATTTTCTATGTTGTCTAGAAGTTTTGTAGTTTTGTGCTTTATATTTAAGTCCACCATCCATTTTGAGATGATTTTATATAACATGTGAGGTTCCTGTATTAAAAAGTCAGTATTTTTTTGAATATTTAACTTTAATGTCAGAATTTTAAAGTAATATTTTAAAATTTCTAGTAAAAGGGCTTTAAATGTTTTATTAGTTTCTAGATTTATCATACTGTGATCAAAGAGTGGTATTTATATATTTTTTAACTTATGTACCTTAATTTTATTTTTAATAAATTATTTGCCTGATTTTGTGATTGCTTATTGCATATACAGCTAGGAAATGGTAAAATATAGATGAAATCCCAAAAGACGTATCTCTAAAATCGGTGCTCTTAACCATTATAATATGCTGCACACGCAAAAAAAAAAAAAAAAAAAAATACATTGTTTAACTATTTAAAAAATAAGATCTATTTATCTACAGGTTGGTGTAAAAGTAATTGTGATTTTTGCCATTACTTTTAACTGCAAAAACTGGAAATACTTTGCACCAACCATCACCATCATCATTATCAATCTATCTCTATATTTTCTTGTCAATTGGGAGGAATGTATTATGTACTACTGTGAGCAAAATTTAAAGGAAAGTGTAATGTGCATAGAGTGGTTCTATTTTTATATAATATGTAGGTATTTGTGTGTATGTGTGTTTGCTTGAGCGGATATATTTGTTTTAAAGGTATATAAATGGATTACTTGGTTGCATAGTATAAATGGAGACTGGAGGATAAGAAGAAAAGTGATTCATTTTTTAAAAATTTTCTGATTTTCATGTATTATGGCATTGTCTGTTGCAGTATTTATTTCATTTTTTTTATTGGACTTTAGGTTTGGGGATACATGTGAAGAACATGCAAGATTGTTGCATAGGTACACACATGGCAGTGTGATTTGCTGCCTTCCTCCCCATCACCTAAATCTGGCATTTCTCCCCATACTATCCCTCCCTAACTCCCCACCCCCTGCTGTCCTTCCCCTTTTTCCCCCCTACAGACCCCAGTGTGAGATGCTCCCCTCCCTGTGTCCATGTGTTCGCATTGTTCAAAACCCGCCTATGAGTGAGAATATGAGGTGTTTGATTTTCTGTTCTTGTGTCAGTTTGCTGAGAATGATGGCTTCCAGGTTCATCCATGTCCCTACAAAGGATGCGAACTCATCGTTTTTGATGGCTGCATAATATTCCATGGTGCATA
>PVKV010037895.1:0-14407 GCA_004027835.1 Alouatta palliata
TTCTCCCCTCATTATACTTCCCCACCCCCAGCTGTCCCTCAACTAGGCCCCCACAACTGACCGAAGTGGTTGATGCTCCCCTCCCTTTGTCCACCTGTTCTAATCGTTCAACACCTGCCTGTGAGTGATAACATGCGGTGTTTGGTTTTCTGTTCTTGTGTCAGTTTGCTGAGAATGATGGTTTCCAGATTCATCCATGCCCCTATGAAGGACACTAACTCATCATTTTTTATGGCTGCATAGTATTCCATGGTGTATATGTACCACATTTTCTTTATTCAGTCTATCGTTGACAGACATTTGGGTTGGTTCCAGGTCTTTGCTGTTGTAAACAGTGCCACAGTGAACATATGTGTGCATGTGTCTTTATAACAGAACAATTTATAATTCTTTGGGTATATAACCAGTAATGGGATTGCTGGGTCAAATGGTATTTCTATTTCTAGGTCCTTCAGGAATTGCCACACTGTCTTCCACAATGGTTGCACTAATTTACACTCCCACTAACAGTGTAAAAGTGTTGCTTCTTGTTCTTTTGCCAGGCTGGAGTGCAGCGGCATGATCTCGGCTCATTGCAACCTCTGTCTCCCAGATTCAAGCAAGTAGCTGGGATTACAGGTATGTACTACCACGCCCGGCTAATTTTTTGTATTTTAGTAGAGATGGCGTTTCACCATGGCCAGGATGGTCTCAATCTCCTGACCTCATAATCCGCCCGCCTTGGCCTCCCAAAGTGCTGGGACTACAGGTGTGAGCCACCACGCCTGGGCAGATGAAGTTTTTAACTTGAAATTTTATAACAATGTTAAAATAATTTCTGAATTATTTCACAACAATAATAGTGATAATACTTATCATGTGAAGATAATTTACTCTGAATCTGTGTATCATTGACTTGGATTAAAAAATATATTTGTGCTATAGGTCTGTGCTCCTCTTTCCTGTGCATCAGAAAATGCTTGTTAGCTAGGGAGACATTTCAGTTTACTCGGCCCTGCAGTTGTCTTTCTCCTTTAAAGACTCCGTCTCTTGCTGTGCCTGTGTTAAGAGGCAGAAAGCATGTCTTGCAGATGGACTCAGATGCAGGGTCTACCCCACACTCTGCACCTCTGCCACTCTCTCCTGGCAACTGCACTGGCTGAAGGATGTTGCTTTTGTATCACACTTTAGTCACAGCTATGCAGAAGAAATTTATGGGTAGGGAAATTTTCTGAGCCCTTATAGGGAGTTATTTAAAATGCACATAGCCTTAGATTGGTTGATTCACTGGGATTAGTGGATTCACTCTGCACAAATTTTCATAATGACTTTCAGTGATGGGGTTCAGCTTTGAGAGATGGGCTTAGAGTTCTGTCTGAGTTCTAGCCTGGGATGTAGGGCTAAGTTGTCAAGATATAGAAGAATCAGAATCATTCCTTTTTACTTTTTATTTTGGGTTTTTCAGGTAAACCCCAGGTAAATGGTTTTCTTTTTTTAATTTTAATTTTTGTGAGTACATAGGACATGCACATATTTATGTGGTACATGAGATGTTTTGATACAGGCATGTAATGTGTAATAATCACATAATCGAAAATGGGGTATCCATCCCTTCAAGCATTTATAATTTGGGTTACAAACAATCCAATTATACTCTTTTAGTTATTTTAAATTGTACAATTAAATTATTATCAAGTATAGTCCCTCTGTTGCACTATCAAATACTGGGTATTATTCATTCTTTGTAACTATTTTGTTTTGTACTAATTAACCATCCCTACCACCCCCTATCCCCCCACTATCCTTCCCAGCCTCTGGTAACCATCTTTCTACTCTCTGTGTTCACAAGTTCAATTGTTTTGAATTTTAGATCCCACAAATAACTGAGAACATGTGGTGTTTGTCTTTCTATGCCTGGCTTATTTCACTTAACATAATGACCTCCAGTCCCATCCATATTGTTGCAAATGACAGGATCTTATTCTTTTTTTATGGCTGAATAGTACTTTGTGTAGAGAGTTTTCTCCACAGCTTCTCTGCCCATCTCTTTTCCTTCACAGAGGAAGATGAAAGACTTGAGTCACAAAGTCTTGTTTCCTTAAAATTAAGGAAAATATAAAACACAAGGAAAGGAAATATTTGCTGTAAGGTAGAATACCCTGAAGAGTGAAGGAGTACTGTTTGATTTGATGTGTGCTGGGAGACATTTTCTTCTACCCAATGCCCAAATTTCTCCTTGTCACTTAACCTTGAGCCATTTATCAGCTGCTGACTATAGTAGAATGGTAACTGTAGGTCTATTTCATAGTCTTCCAGGCTATGCAAAACATTGTAGAAATATAGATAGTCATTTTAAAAAATGAAGTTAAAATTCTGTGTCTTCCATTAACATATTTTAGTGCTCAAACTTTAGTTAATAAGTTTCCCTTAATGTTAACTCAAATGCTTCCTGCCAGGACAGAAAACTATTGTTAACCGTTATAGATTAGAGATATACAGACTGACATACAGATCCATGACTATGTATTCTTTATACATTTTGAGGCTGATAAACCCTCCATTTTCAACCCTTTATTGCCACTTTCAGAAACTCCCATTAATCTTTCTTATAAATAGCATATTGTGCCTAATACCATGTTTTTCTTCAGGTTATGCACGTAACACACCAGTTGTTGGCCTTTGAATGAGAAGAGTCTGAGTCATTCTTAGCTTGAGTTCCAAAGCTCCCCAGGCTTTTCCATTATACTTGTCTAAAGCCATTTCCCCTCTTCTTATGTTATATTTGTACAGCCTTTTTCTTCCTTAAGGGATTACATCCACATCTGTTTCTATTAAACACCACTCTGCTTATCTTTTTTTCCCTCCAAATTGTCAAGGGTGCCTCTTTCTTCTTAATTCTGTGTCCTAGCCTCATTTCTATGGAGATTTATCTAAGACCTGCCTGGAGGAAATATTTTATTAAAATGTAAATAGATTCTCAACATTTCAAACACATTCAATTCATCCTAATTTGGCTATTTATTTGTTGAGTTCATGTTTCTATTTCTTAAAAAAAATTTAAAAGACAGCAACTTTACATGGAGTTTTTGCATGGTAGGAGAGTAAGGCATTTGGAAGTTTATGTATAATTGTTGTTATGGAACAGCTATCTGTGCCATAAAATTAAAAATTTATTTCCCTTTCTTTGCATTTTAAGGAAAAGAGATTTTCAGATTGGCTTGGGGATAAGGATGTTTTATGTTTTCATACCTGATTGACTGAGCCCTTTGTGTTTTCTTACTGTGTTAAGGAACGCTGAGTCCTCCTGTTTGGACAGATGCAAAATAGAAATGTGTTTCCTCTCCCCACTTGACTCTTGTAATGCAGTGTCTTTTATTAGTAGGAATAAAATTCAGGAAATGGGAAATTGAGACTTGGCTCAAATTACTTCAGAAATATGGCTATTGCAACTCCATTATTTTGTTCCTATGACAATTTTCAGGATAGTCAGCACAAACTAAATCAAGTGATATGACTAAAACACTGTGAGTTTTAATTAATTGATCTCTACAAAAATAATTCGGGGACAAAAAGGCTATACAATGGAAAAATATTAGCATAGTGATGACTGCATATAAGGAAAGTTTTCTAGGAACTATTTTTATAGCCATCTTTCTCTCTGCAATGCTCTCATCCCTTTTACTGAGCTCACGTCACACTTTATGTGAGTCTCAGCTTACCCATTGCTTGGCTTCTTCTGCTTTTGGAATCTGCAAAGAAGCTGGGCAGAGGGTCTAGAAGGGGCTGGTGGGAACTGAAGATGAGGATAAGGATGACGAGGCTGTTAGGCTGTCTAGGTACAATGAGGGAGTTCCGCAGATTAGAACTAGATTATAGTAGGAAGTAAAAATCTACAATAATGTACATGTCTGTGTACGTGCACACAGTCTCACCCCCCACAAAACCAGTGAGTAAAGAAGTTGAGTATTCCTTGAAGAAAATGAGAAACAAAAACATCCCAGAAGTCAACAGACACAATTTGTTCCCTCATTTACTCATGCATTTCTTTCCATATTTGCTTCTTTCTCAGTACCCTGTGCTAAGAAAGATATTAACAGAAGATTAAAAAAATGGCCAAATATCGTTTAAGAAAGTAGAATTAATTTGAGTCAATATTCACATATGTATAAGATTCAATTGTAATTTAAAAGGTCAAGGGTTTATTGCCTTTACACTGCTGCTGTGCACCACTGGGTTCACGGAAAAAAATTCCACTTGTTTTTTTCTTTCTTTTTTTTTTTTAACTTTTAAGTTCAGGGATACATACGCAGGTTTGTTATATAGGTAAACTTGTGTCATGGAGGTTTGTTGTACAGATTATTTTCTCACTCAGATATTAAGCCTAGTACCCATTAGTTATTTTTCCTGATCCTCTCCCTCTCCCATCCTCTACTCTCCGGTAGGCCCCAGTGTGTATTGTTTCCCTCTCTATATATGTCCACATGTTCTCATCATTTAGCTCCCACTTATAAGTATGAACATGTGGTATTTAGTTTTCTGTTTCTGCATGAATTTGATAAGGATAATGGCCTCTAGCTGTATCCATGTTCCTGAAAAGGAAATGATCTTGTTCTTTTTTATGGTATTTCATGATGTATATGTGCCACATTTTCTTTCTCCACTTGGTAGGAGTGTAAATTAGTTCAACCATTGTGGAAAATAGCATGGTGATTCCTCAAAGCCCACTTATTACTAAAAGAGTTATTCTTTGGGGGTTCCTTCGGTTATAGGACATAAAAGCAAACACATGGTGAAAGGCTGTGGGCAATGGCGCCTTTCAAGACCATATCTAGTAAAATGTCTTGAACTGATTCTCCTGGAGTCAGTCACTAGATACATAGGGCAAAGCAAGGAATACAGCAGGAATTTGTTAACTTCCTTCCAGCTGAAAATACAACAAATTTCAGTTCAGATTTGAAACGTAAAATAAATGATTGAGAACAGTGAAAAGGAAATATAGCATTAAATGGACTTCACTAGCTGACAGAAAATTTACTTCTCAAATCCTGTTTACCAGTGACATCGGTTCATTTCTCCAAACTTGCTGCAGCTTCATATAGATTGTTTAAAAGGTTAGATGCCAGGACCCTGCTGCAACAAAAAGATACATAAGGAGGTGGATGTCAGGAGTGCAGGAATGCACATAAAGGGAAAATGTTTGAGCTTTTAAAGGTGAAAACACCAAGGCAGCGAATTAGAGTAAAATGTTTCCCCTAGTTCAGCTGAGAAAGAGAGTTTGATGGGTTGTTTTCCTAGACGAAGGAAAGGAAGGATGTTTATATGGACTGGATGGTTATAAAATGAATATAATTGTACCCCCAAATGAGCATCATATATTCTATTCACACCAGGGGCTCTGATTTATAATTACCCTAATTAAGCCCAGAATTGGGACAAATGGATCTTCACATGGCATTTTCTTCTTAGGCTCTGAGTATATTGGACACATACTACCATAACAACTACAGGGTGCAAGTGAGGATTTCTTATTACAGCTTACTTGCAAGGGATGTGCATTTCTAGGTCACTGATTCTGGCACTGCAGTGTTCATGGTGAACAGTGCAGCTGGTGCATGAAGGGGGATTTGTATGCAGGGTGGTCAGCACAACTGGATGGACTCTAACTGGATCTGCTTGGGTGACTAACTCTAAAGGAAGCCTGGGTGTCTCTAGATAGCATCCTACCTAATGGGAAATGCACTTGAGTTTGGATTTGCTGATATCCAGGTACATTAAAAGAAAATATATACTGAGCTGCCAACACAGAAAATAAATAAATAAATAAATAAATAAAGCATTACAAACAGCAAGAGAAGTAGTGACTAAAATGTCTCCTTTAGTCCTGAATCCTGAATCCTATTTTATTGTGGGAGAATCCATTAGCAGAAAAGATAAGATTGAAGATTGAGATCTTCCAAGTAATGTTAAGTACCTGTCTATCAGAGCACATCATCTAAGAGATGGTGTTAGCTGTTTTACTCTGTTCTAGGAACACACTTATCTTTTTAAGTTGGTTACATTCAGCCATGATGGTATTCAGGTTGTTGACACATGATTTGTAGGAGGATTTAGTTTTCCTTAAACTGCAATATGAATTCTGAAATGAAAATCTAATCTCCAAACTAGTGCGGATCAATTTGTGAAAACATCTTAAAACACGAGTGTAGAGAATCTTGAAATATTAGGAAGAATAATTTTCCTGGTGTCAGGAGAAAGCAGCGTAGGAAAAGCAGGGTCATTAGTAGCTGATTTGCTGAGCCAAATGCAGGCTTTGTGACATGTTTAAGCTAATCCAGAGACTGATATTTGCTTAAGGGTGCAAATGTCTATCTCTTTATTGAACTCTGAAAGCACTGCTGGAATATAAAAGAGATATCTTATTCTTTGGTCTTGGAAGGAAAATTAGGTATTTTTGGTTATTATTGATTTCAGTCTCTATATTGAGTTTATAAAGAAAATAAGGACCCGAGGGGCTCCTGTCTGTTGTCCCAGGGTCACCAAGGGCAGGCTGGTTCTTAAGACATTTACAAATTAGTTATGTACACACAGGTGTATACATGTGCATATGTTTGTGTGTGTGTGTGTGTGTGTGTGTGTGTGTGTATGTGAAGTGCTTTGATTGGAGAGGAAAGAACCCTGCAGCCGTGGATTTCAATGCAGACTCACTGCTTTAACCCACACACATTGGGCAATTTTAGGTAAGTGCTCTTGCTTTGGATTATCATCTGGCCATGAGGAACCTGCACTCAGTTTCTGTGCTAACATTTCTGGGCTAATATATGTTGAATGTGCTGAGAAAGATGGATGATATTAAGTGCGTTTTCTTTCTGTGTGTAAACTTTCAAACATATAATGGAAGCCTACTGTATGTCAGGCGCTTTTGTGGTTGCTGGGGACACTAGAGCAAAGAAAAGAGACAGAAGCAGGTGGCATTTGAGCAAAGATGTGGAGAAGGGAACAGAAAGAGGAAAGAATGTTCTAGGTAAAGAGAAAATCAATTGCAAAAGGTCCTGAGGTGGGAGTCTGCCTGGCATATTTGAGAAAAAGCAAGGAGTCCACTCTGGCTGGAGTAGAGTAAGGGAAGGTTGAGGAATAAATGGTGAAATTAGAGATCAAAAGGATATAGAGGAATGAAAAGAGGATGTGGGGTTTTTCTGTGTGTCAACTGAGAATGAATCATCATACAGTGTTGAGCCTGGAAAGTGACAGAGGCAGACCTGTGTTTTGAATGAAACAATGGCTGATGTGCTGAGAATAGATTCCAGGTGGTAACAAAGGAGGAAGTGGGGAGAAACGTTAGGAGGCTGTGATGGTGATCCTGGAAAGAGATGCTTACCCTGAGGCATTAATGGAAGAGACAGTGAAAAGGGCTCGGCTCAGATTCTTGATGTATTTTGAAAAATAAAACTAATTGAGTTGCCAATGGATTGGACATGGGCTGTGACAGGAGAGAAGACAAGCAGGAACCAAGGTTTAAAGTATTGATATCAGAAGGATGGGATTTTCGTTTACTAAATTTGGGAAGCCTGTTGGAAGAGCAGATGTAGGGGATTAGGTGTTTGTCAGTTTGTTTGTTTAGTGGGGACAGGCATTCCATTTTGGACACAGAAAATTTGAGGTTCCTGTTTGCAATCTAAATAGATATGTCAAGGCCAGGCATGGTGACTCACACCTTTAATCCTAGCACTTTGGGAAGTTCAGGTGGACAGATTGCTTGAGCCCAGGGGTTTGAGGACAGCCTGGACAACATGACAAAAAACCCCATTTGTACAAAAAATTAGCTGAGTGTGGCAGTGCAGACTGTAGTCCCAGCTACACAGGAGGCTGAAGTGGGAGGATTTCTTGAGCCTGGGATGTTGAGGCTGCAGGGAGCCAAGATCATGCCACTGCACTCCATCCTGGGGTACAGAGTGAGACTCTGTCTCAAAAAAAAAAAAAGAAAACCTTCTGTCAAGCAGACAGAGTTTGGGGTGTAAGTTGGGAATCGTCAGCATACATGTAGTATTCAAAGCTATGAGTTCTCTAAGGAGGGAGTGTATACATAGGCATAGAAGACATCATTGGAAAAAGCATGGTGGTCCTACAGTGTTCAGAGAGGTCTGGAGATGGGGAAGAACCATAAATGAAACTGGAGAGAGAGGTCATTGAGGAAGAAGAAACAGGACAGTGGGCTGATTGGGAAGCCAAGTGAAGTGTGTCAAATACTGCTGTTAAGTCAATGTGGGAGAAAACTGATTGGGATGAGAATGAGGGGAAAGAGGTTTCACACTTTAATCTTTCACTAGCTGGAGATGGTGCCACTTCTGACTTCACAAGCCCTAGAATCTTGGTCTCTCTCTATTGCTTTTTATTCCTGCTTGCAGATGAAAGTTCTTTTCTGAGCTGATCTCTCATGAAGTACTTTGTCAAATCCATCCAATAATGACCAACTCACGCCATTAACATCCTATTTTCTAATTGCTTCCCATAGAGCTACAATATGATTAGGTACATGAGCTGTCTGAAAGGTTATCAGACATGATCATTGACTAGATACTTTGCTGCTTCATAATGTGGCTTGCCGTCTTTCCAGCCTGTAATAGAATTTTCCTTACTACTCCTTTTTAAGTCAATATTTAAGATTTCGGTTTTAAGGTTTTGAGTGATGACTCCTTGAGAGCCAATGAAATGCTAGGCAGTCCCCAAATTCCAGTGGCCTAAAAGAGCAAGTATTTATTTTGCACTCATGCAAGGTACCCTGCAGATTTAGGAGGCTCCGGGGTGACTGTCCTTCCTGTCTTGGCTCAGCCTGGCACTTCCACAAGCCCCAAGGGAAGGGCAGATGGTTGGAGAATTGATCACCAGTGAAGTGCTTCCAGTAGGAATTATACACCACTACCAAAGCAAAATCAGATGGTTGATTCTAATTTCTAAGGCTTGGAGCAGAAGAGGAAAAAGTAGAAGGAGAAGAAGAGGAAGATGAGGAGGAGGAAGAGGAAGAAGGCATCTGACAACAGCTTAAAGCTTGCCTCAGATATGGTTTATATTTTATCTGTACAATCACAAATCAGTGTAAAGTCATATGAATTTACTTTTTATCTTCTTATATAATGCCAAGATAATTTTCTTGAAGGAAATTTGTGCTTACTTCTGGATATTTCTGAGATTTTAAAGAATAGCTAGCATACTATGAACAGGTAAAGTTTTTAGGAAAACTGCAATAATGCTCTTAGAAGGAGAAAGTGTACTAAGTTTTTATGGTTTGAACTGTTCTCTAAAGTAATTCATCCCAGTTGTTAACAGAACCTAAAAGTAAAATGACATCGAGTCCTCCCCGAGACCTCTGCTTTGTTTCTACTGCGTGTCTTTCCAAGACCTCCCCTTTGCTGTCTCTACTTTATTTTTCACAAGCTTGTATTGAAGCAGCTCCTATTTTTAGCTGCCACTTACAAGTACTTTAGTTACAATTGATGATATCATAAAGCAGTCATTACATACTCAATGTAAACATATTTATACATGGTTGATCTAGTATTAATGAGAACAAGTTATTTTACCATTAGTGAAACGTTCAAATCTTAGTATTGGTCAAGGAAACTGTCTCCTTACTCTGCCAGAAAGAGCATCTTTGTCTATTTGGGTTTTTCTAACAAAGTACTGTAGACAGCATGGCTTATAAACAACAGAAATTTATTTCTTGTGGTTCTAGAGGCTGGAAGTCTGAGGTCAAGGAGCCAGAATGGTCACGTTTTGGCGAGGGTCCTCTTCCAAGCGGCAGACTGCTGGCTTCTCATTGTACCCTCACATGGCAGAAAGAGGGTGAGAGAGTTCTTCAGGGTCCCTTTAATAAAGGCATTAGTATTGTTCAAGAGGGCTCCAACCTAACGATCTGATTACCTCCCAAAGTCCTCACCTTCTAATATCATCACATTGGAGGCAGGCATTTCAACACAGGAATGTGGGGGAAGGAGATGGGCCCAAACATACAATCCATTGCAAAAAGACACAGGCAAAATGACCAACCCTTATTGAAATCTCTGTATTCCAGTGGATTTGATTACTACTTGTGTATTTGTAGTACAAATGAGAAAAAAGCAATACAAATAAAAGTGACTTTGTTTTGGACAGGTTTACAATTCTATGAAGGTAACACATTTCTCATATATTGTCAATTATGTGTAGTGATACATAGTTCACAAGTTGTTTCATAGATTCACTCTCATTTGCATCTCATACAGTCATTAGGGAATGTGTTCACTGTTTTTATTTTACAAAGAAGTAAATAGAAACTAAAATAAAGAAATCCAGACTTGCTAACATTTACACAGTTAGCAATGGACAAAGCTGGAATTAAAATCTGTTATCTGGTTTTCTTTTGTGCCATTTCCACAAGCAATCCTCTAGATAATACAAAGTAAAGAGTATTAATTTTTGTATCACTACCTGAAATTTATTTTATCTCATTAAACAAATAGTTGTACTGAAAAGAGCACATGAAGCTGTTCAAGTAGTGCCCTTGGTTACCTGTGTGCCTTCAGCTCTTTAAAGTTCCTTTTGTGTGCCTACCCCTGGGACATCTGATAATAATTCATTTGTGGTTCTTTAAATGTACTCCCAACACCAAAGAGGGGGCTTCTTTTTGTGAGTAACTCTTTATGAATTAGCAAGGTTTTGATTGGTCTCAGTTAGTAGAAATGCTTTAGCATCTTGAATAGTGTTCTTGTTTCAGGATTTTGCTCATCTGACTTGTTACAGAGATTAAAGCATGTATGTCTCTATTAAAACCTTTTTTTTTTTTCATTTTGATAGCTTTTGGGGTACAAGTGGTTTTTGGTGACATGAATGAATTGTATAGTGGGTGAAGTCTGAGATTTTTAGTGTACCTGTCTCTCAAGTAGTGTACATTTTGCATGTATACCCATTATGCAGTTTTCTCCCCTTGTCTAGCCTCCCTGACTCAACTTTTGAGTCTCTGGAGTCCATTGTATCATTCTTATGCCTTTGCTTACCTATAGTTTAGCTCCCACTTATAAGTGAGAAATATAGTATTTGGTTTTCCATTCTGAGTTACTTCATTTAATAATGGCCTCCAGCTGCATCCAAGTTGCTGCAAAAGACATTATTTCATTCTTTGTATGGCTGAGTAGTATTCCATGATGTATGTATACCACATTTTCTTTATCCACTCATGGGTCAGTGGGCACTTAGGTTGACTCCATATCTTTGCAGTTGTAAATTGTGTTGCAATAAACATATGTTGCCATTTCTTTTTAATATAACAACTTCTTTTCCTTTGGGTAGATACCCAGTGGTAGAATTGCTGAATGGAAAGGTAGATCTACCTTTAGTTCTTTAACAAATCTGCATACTGTTTTCCATAGAGGTTGTACTCATTTACATTCCCACCAGGAGTGCATAAACATTCCCTTTCAACACATCCATGTCAGCTTCTATAGTTTTTTGACTTTTCAATAGTGGCTATTCTTGGAGGAGTAAAATGGTATCTTGTTGTGGCTTTAGTTTGTATTTCCCTGATGATTAGTGATGTTAAACATTTTTTCATGCTTCTTGGCCATTTGTATTTCTTCTTTTGAGAATGTGTGTTCATGTCGTTTGTCCACTTGTTGCTGGAATTATTTGTCTTTTTCTTGCTGATTTGTCTGAGTTACTTGTAGATTCTGAATATTAGTTCTTTGTTGGATGCATAGTTTGCAAATATTTCTCCCATTCTCTGGGTTGTCTGTTTATTCTGCTGATTATTTCTTTTGCTGGCAAGCATATACTTTTATCTTATCTTTTCATTTTGTTGATTATAATTGGAGTTTTGATATGAATAATTTGATGGAACTGGATCCAGAGATACTGTTTTTCCACAAGAGGATTGAATCATCAGTTGACTTTTTAGGGGGTACTTGTTGAGTAAAATAGTGGTAAGAGTCAATTCTCTAAAAAAAATGATAGCCCTTGAAAGCTGAATTAATTTATTTTTTGTTTCCCATAAGGTAATTCTGTACTATTTTACTTCTGTATTTAGATTTCTTTCTTAGATGCATGGAGGGCATCACCACACAGTTTTTAATGGTACATACATGATATATTCAATTTTGTTTTAAGTTTGATGGAAAGGGTATCACATAATCTTAATATAATTCTATGATTAATATCTCATCTAGTGATCTGATGAGTGAACATTCTATATAGTATAAGAGCAAAGCCAAAAATACTTCTGGTATCAGTTTCTCTCTACCAGAGAACCTGCTGAAATAATAAAAATTTCCTGAAAAACAATCAATGAAAATTTGAGGTTAAAGATACCATTCATTATGAAATTGGATTCCAAAGTTTAAATAAAATCAAGGTTTAATTTCAAAACTGACTTAAAGGACATGTGCAAAATATATTGGACCAGAATTAGAAAGAGATCAATATGACTTTCACTTTCAAGAATAATGTGATGGTTCACAGCAGGCGAGTGTGATCACTGCAAAATAAAAATGCCTAATAAAATATTTACAAAGTTTGAAGGTATCAGAATGCTATGGAAGCAACCTGGATTGGATGAATCAAAATTCCAGAGAGGAGAGAATTTGTCAGAGGCGAGATAGTGATTTCTAGATGTATGTGTGTTTTTCTTTTTTTTTTTTTTTTTTTTGAGACAGAGTCTCACTTCGTCACCAGGCGCCAGGCTGGAGTGCAGTGGTGCGACCTCAGCTCACTGCAACCTCCGCTGCCCGGGTTCAAGCAATTCTCCTGCCTCAGCCTCCCAAGTAGCTGGGACTCGAGGCGCGCGCCACCACGCCCAGCTAATTTTTTTTTATTTTTAGTAGAGACGGGGTTTCACCATGTTGACCAGGATGGTCTCGATCTCTTGACCTCGTGATCCGCCCGCCTCGGCCTCCCAAAGTGCTGGGATTACAGGCGTGAGCCACCGCACCCGGCCTATGTGTGTTTTTCAATGGGAACTTTGCACTGGTCCTAATATGTAATGAAAGATGGGGATCTAGCTCAAAATATTTTGAGAGAGATAATGAAAAGTCCTCCAGTCTTAAAGTGCAAAGGGAATAAAGATCCATCTGGGAGGAAACACAAAGCTGGTTCTTCCAGAAATACTTTTTTTGGGGAGATTTTGAGTCTATTAGGGATTCCGTGTTAGAGGGCTAGGCTGGAAACCCTGAAGGCGAGATTGATTTCCCACAGAGCTTATTGGGGCTGAGGAGACAGACCCATCAGGCTATTGATCTTAAATTTTAGAAACTCATGCCTCAGGAATACAAGGGAACCAAAGACAGAAAGTCTTATGCAAACTGCCATGTAGCTCCAACCCAGATTAAGTTATAATTGTTTTGAGCCAATCAATTAATTACTTTATCATGAAACGGGAATCTGTCTCTAGCGGAAGATAATATCATCTGAATTATGAATGGTTCTTTCATAAACAATATTGAGGGTACAACAAAAACCTGTATGCATAAAGAGGCAATCAAATATGACCTATTATAATAGAAAAATGTTGATGAGAGGCTCATACTTAGAAATGATCCAGATTTGGAGTTAGTATAAAGTACTTTAAAGTAACTATTAAAATATGTTCAAGAAAAGAGAGAAAACAATGGATAAAATAGATGAAAGAATAGACTGTGTCAATGAAAAATTAAAATTGATAAAAAAGAATTCAATGGACATTATAAACCAAAAAATACAGCATTGAAAACTAAATATTCAGTGGAGAGTTTTAACAGCAGATTGTAGAACAAAAAACAGGACTAAAAGGTTGGAAGGTAGGGTGGAATAAAATACCAAAGTAAACCATAAAGAGGAAAACTAATCATAAGAACAACAGCAACACTCATAAAAATCAGAACAAAACATAAGTGAAATGTGGCACATGTTCAAAAGGCTTAACATATAAATATTGGAGTTCCAAAAGGGAAGGCATGAAAAAATGCACCAGAAGCAATACCTGAAAAGATGAAGGGTGAGAATTTTCAAAAACATCAATCTACAATTTTAAGAAGCTCAGTAAATTCTAAGTGGGATAAAATCAGAGAAAAGCCACATATTGGTACATAATAGTAGCATGGCCGAATCCCATGTTACTAAGACAGAACAAAAAAAGTGCTATGGAAAAAGAGTCATATTATTCAACTCCCACTTAGGAGTGGGAGTGAACAATGATAATACATGGACTCAGGGAGGAAAATATCACACATTGGGGCCTGTAGAGGGGGTTGGGGGCAAGGGGAGGGAGAACATTGGGACAAATATCTAATGCATGCCGGGATTAAAACCTAGATGACGGGTTGATAGGTGCAGCAAACTACCATGGCACATGTGTACCTATATAACAAACCTGCATGTTCTGCACATGTATCCCAGAACTTAAAGTTTTTTTTTTTTTTTTTTTTTTTTT
>PVKV010037896.1:0-14406 GCA_004027835.1 Alouatta palliata
GGAATATTATGCAGCCATCAAAAACGATGAGTTTGCATCCTTTGTAGGGACATGGATGAACCTGGAAGCCATCATTCTCAGCAAACTGACACAGGAACAGAAAACCAAACACCGCATATTCTCACTCATAGACGGGTGTTGAACAATGAGAACACATGGACACAGGGAGGGGAGCATATCACACTGGGGTCTGTCAGGGAGAAAAAGGGGAGGGACAGCAGGGGGTGGGGAGTTGGGGAGGGATAGCATGGGGAGAAATAACTGATACAGGTGATGGGGAGGAAGGCAGCAAATCACACAGCCATGTGTGTACCTATGTAACAATCTTGCATGTTCTTCACATGTACCCCCAAACCTAAAATGCAATAAAAAGTATATATTAAAAAAAAAAGTGTCTATTAATATTTATATCTTTTTTTTTTTTTTTTTTGAGACAGAGTCTCACTCTGTCATGCAGGCTGGCGTGCGGCAGCATGATCTCGGCTCACTGCAACCTCTGCCCCCAGGGCTCCCGCAATTCTCATGCCTTAGCCTCCTGAGTAGCTAGGATTCCAGCTGTGTGCTGCCAGACCTGGCTAATTTTTTGTACTTTTAGTAGAAACTGGTTCAACTATATTGGCCAGATGGTCTCAAACTTCTGGCATCAAGTGACCTTCCGGCTCTGGCCTCCGGAAGTGCTGGGATTACAGACATGAGCCACCACACCCAGCCAATACTTAAACTTTACACAGAAGGACTTGCAACAGTAGCTGGAAATGACATTGAAAATAGGCCTATTTTTCCTTGCTGATGTCCAAGACAGATGGGATAGCCACCAAGCAGAGTGAGAATGACAGAGAAAGGTTGTCACAGAGTCTGTATAAACAGATATTGTGGGGAACGGGGAGATATTCACCAATAATATCTCCATCCCTACTCCAGCAACTCACAATCCAGATTCATAATGACCCTGCCTCTTATTAAGCATTACCATGTGTATACAGTTTGTGAGATGTGGATTATTCTGAATGAAGCTGTTAAGTAAAACATTATTTGTATTAGAAAATGTAGCTTGTGGGCCAGGCATGGTGGCTCACGCTTGTAATCCCAGCACTTTGGGAAGCCAAAGCAGGCGGACCACCTGAGGTCAGGACTTCGAGGCCGGTCTTGCAAACAATGAAAAACCCCGTCTCCACAAAAATTACAAAAATTACCCAGGTATGGTGGTGCCTGCCTATAATCCCAGCTACTCGGGAGGCTGAGGCAGGAGAATCGCTGGAACCTGGGAGATGGAGGTTGCAGTGAGCCGAGATCGCACCACTGCATTCCAGCCTGGGTGACAGAACAAGACAAGAAAGAGAAAGAAAGAAAGAGAAAGAAAAGAGAAGAGAAGAGGAAAGAAGGGAAGAAAGGAAGGAAAGGAAGGAAAAGGAAGGAAAGAAAGAAGAAAGAAAAAGAAAGAAGAGAGAGAGAGGGAGGGAGAGAGGGAAGAAAGCAAAGGAGGAAGGAAGGAAGAAAGCAAGGAAGGAAGGAAGGAGAGAAAGAAAGAAAGAAAGAAGAAAAAGAAAAAGCAAAGGAAGGAAGGAAGGAAGGAGAAAATATAGTTTGTAAAAAGCTCACTTCTGATAGCAGAGTGGCTATTTTTGTCTTTCCACTTTGCAAAGCACTAGCTGGAGGCTAAGGCGGCACAGATTAAAAGTATCTGTGATCCCGTATAGGAAAGGCCTGTCATTACAAGAGGTGCATAACACAGAGAAATGGATGAAGTGTCCCCCTGCGCTGCTGGGGGTAGAAGAATCCCATTCTAGATTAAAGGACTGAAGGCTTGCACCCACATTCCAGTTCCAGATTCTCACTCCATATATTAGAATTCCATCAGGCTAATTGAAGAAAAGCAAAGCATGCTAAGATTGAGCAACTTCAAGGAACGCTTCCTCGTCTGGGTGCTTGTATCGGAAGAGTTGCCAGAATCTGTAATATCTCTTATATCAATTCCTTTCTGTCATCACAAAATCAATTAATGGAGAGAAGTTTGGCTTACTGTGTGCCTCCACCTCTTTATATCTCCCCTATTTTCCAGAAAAAGTATTAAGAATGAAGTGAAGACAGTCACAGTACAGCTCAGGACAAGCCTTTTTCTTCGACTGTCATTAGTTTTTATTTAGCACTGGAGGTAAATCTATGTGCTATGGGAAAAATAAAAGTTAAGAAAACTTGCTATAATTTGAGACTTGAAATTCAAACCTATAATAGTACGATTATTTTACAAGCTATATTTTTCTTGGCCTAGGTTGTTTATTGAAGATGTTTAAAAAGTATAATTTAGTAAACTACATTTCCAATGAAATAATAGAAAACTATCATCAAACCATTATCTCTAAATACTGTCTACAGATCCAAAAGGAAGCACTGATTCCTACAAAACAGAGCAAAATCCAGATAATCCTCGTATATTAGACACTTGAAAACTTTTCTCTCCAAAGCATGTTTTTTTTTTTCTATTTTACAAAATGTGGTATCAAAGTCACAGAAACCATGACATTCTTGCCTTTGCTCATACCAGTTTTCAAAGGATGTTTTTACCTTTCTCACATAATCCTAGAATGAATATAAAGAGACATTGAGAGATGACCTAGTCTATTATCACGATTCCTTGAAAGTAAACCGCAAAACCTCCCTAAAGGAATGGGAATAATGCTATTTAGTACAAAAGCTTGAGAGAGCAGGACTCTACTCTGTGTTATATATCACAGTAATAATTCCCTTTAAACTAATAGGTTAGTTCTCTTTCTGGATAAAAGAAGCAGCACCACTGAAATTCATTTCTTCCCCTGTTGTCAGCTGGGTTCCAAAGGTGAATTAATATCACAATTAAAACTGTGTTATTCACTGCCTCTCCTGCAGACTGCAAGCTCCTTGAAAAATGGGAATGAGGGCACTATCTTTATATTAGACTCTATATTCTAACTCAGTGCCTGGCACATCCTTGTGTATATCAAGCAATACATCAAAGTACTTCAAGTGTCTCAAAAACTAAACTAAGACACTGGCTTGTAATTGCTTATAATAATAGTTGAATGATTATCATTTAAAATACATTTTCTTGTTATAGCCATTTCATTCCCTTATACCTAGGTATCCCTTATTTTCTCAGCTGTATTCTACTCAATTATTGATGTATTAAAAATTAAAAATTTAGACAAAGGCTCAGGCATAGTTGCAACATGTAATTAAGATTTGAAATAAATAAGACACACAAAAATATTAGTCACAACTTTCTGTTAATAGTAATGAAAATAGGGGTTGTAGTAACGTATTTTCTAACTTTCTGACATTGTTATCTACACAAAAATATATTTAATTTCAATATGGTCATATGATGCCTACTCTATAGTAACCTGTGAAACAAACTAATTTGGATAAAGTATGTTTTCAGGAATGTAACTTCACTTTAAGATTATCTTTCATTCTACACAGCAGGAGAACATGTAAGAGCAAGAGTTCCCCTGAGCCAGTATTCTGACTTGTGACCGTTACTCTGAAAACTCCGAAACAAGGAAAGCATTTTGTTTCTGCCTAGCCTCACTACCAGCTGCTACTGTCACCTTCAATTCAATGTTCACTACCGTCTAGTTGCCATTAATCACATGGGCTGATTTGATATTCTGGACAGATTAAAACTGAGTCATATAGTAGGTATCTATTAAATGTTTGTTTCAGATGAGGGATGGAAGGATAGAATGACTGAGGAAGGAGAAATAAATTTGGTGGGAAAAATGATAAGAAGAGATGGCACATGGAACAGAAAGTGAAGGATTAACTTCACTTGAAGAAAGAATGGGAGATCATTTTTTTTTTCTGCTGAAACTAAAAAAGAACAATAAGACAAGTATGTGTATGAAATGATACATGCTTCTGAGCAAACTCACTGCAAGTTATTCTGTGTAACCTCTCAAACCTGAATCACTTTTTAACAGCAAACCTGAAAATATTTTTGCTTGATATTTGTGTGTGTGTGTGTGTGTGTGTGTGTGTGTGTGTGTGTGTTTAAGGATTTAGAGAAGCTTTACGTGGTCATTGGAGAATTTCAAGTTCTTGTTTTAATATTTATTCTCTTCAAGACTTGCATATCAGTAATGATTCATTTTGATAAAAAAAGAAATTATCCACTTTGACAATCCCAAACTGTAGGCTTCAGAGCCCGTTCTCTATACATATTATTTTTTGTTTCTATAAACACAAGGCTCAGAGGTCTTGCAATTCTTTTTTATTTCAAATAAAGGTAGATGCTTCTGAATATGAATCACTGCATTACTAAAATGTGCTTAATAAGTTAAGAGATCTAGAAAGATGTGTGCTGTACCAACACATAATTATTATAATGAGAATTAGGGCTCATTACAACTACATTACTGAAGACTTCAGCACACGTGGGAGTCTATGTCTTTCAAACTCCAAGAATAAAGTATCTACCTAGTGACCATTTCCACTCTAGTAAGTTTAAAATAGAACTGAACTGCTTCTCTGCCAATCTGCCTCCTTCATTCCCTTTGTTCAAAAGATGTTAATGGCTTCTAGCTAGTCATCAAGTCAAAAGCCATAAAATCACCTTATACTTTTTGTCCCGCTTATTTATTCCAATTATTCCATTTACTGCCATATTTAGCCAGTCAATAAATCTGGTTGAAACCACCACTTACACACTCCTCACATTCACATTCTTCAATCCATTACTACTATCACAGAACACGTTTCATCATTTTCATGATTTTGGCAATAGTCTGTGTAGTTTTTCTGTTTCTATATTTTCATCACACACTGGTAGAAGTGTTTTTTAAATGTGTAGTTAAGAGTTTTTATAGTTTTCTATTCCTTATTCATCTGAGACTTTAAATGCAATGTGTGACTTCTGTTTAAACTTGATGGATTCGCCAAACATATGAATTTCTTCTCCGTTTGTAACTTTACAAAAAGGATAATAACAAATGAAAACATACAAAAACCTCCAGAATGAAGGAAAGAGAATGAGGAAGGGCCTACAGTGGGCAGTTATTCAATTTTTATTTTCAGAAGAACCCTGACAGCCTCCAGATTAAGAAGCAGCAGGTGGCAAAACTTGCTGACCTAGAGAAAGGAGCTGAAAGCAAGAGAGTAGCTGATCATCTGAAAACATGATTGTGTCAAGACGGATCTGGCAGAAGTTCATATCAATGAATGTGAAAGGAAACATACTATACTCCAAGCTGTAATACCTTGGTTCATTTGTTTTTATGACATATGGAAATTTTTGCCTCATCTGTGTGAGTCTCAGTTTTCTCACTTGTGAGTATGTTCAAATTCCATGTCTTAGATACTTCACACGGGATCCAGCAGGCAGGCATCAAACGAGATAATACATGTGCAAGAATGCTGTAATGCAAAGAGCACTGAACAAAGCCAAGCAGTTTAACAATCTGAACTGATTCACCGGCCAGTGTTTTTCAAAATCCGTTCTTTGGCTCTCTAGGTTACCAAAAGGAAGTATAACAATGGTGAGGATGGACAGGTGCAGTGGTTCACATCTGTGATCCCAGCACTTTGGGAAGCCGAGGCAAATGGATCATGAGGTTAGGAGTTTGAGAAGAGCCTGACCAACATGATGAAACCCCATCTCTACTAAATATACAAAAATTAACCAGGTGTGGTAGTGCATGCCTGTAATCCCAGCTGAGGCAGGAGAATTGCTTGAACTCAGGAGGCCGAGATTGCAGTGAGCCAAGATCATGCCACTGTACTCCAGACTGTCCAACACCTGACCTGAAGTAACTCCACTTTTATCTTGTTTATTTTGGGAATTATAAATACAATTTTATTTAGTTGAAAATGTAGGTTCTTCTGCTTTAAAAGTATTTATAAAATATACCTATAAACAATGGGGAAAGGAATAGGAGACTGTCAGAGATGAGAACAAAAGGAAACATCTCTATTGAAAAATAACTCAATAGGGCAATAAAAGACAGAGGCAGAGAAATAGCAGCAGAGAGGCAGTAAAAATAGTAATAGCCTATGAATCAAGAAACTTGGATTTTATTCTGTCTCTGTGCTACCAGCCAAATAACTAAAAATGAAGATAAAAAGGAACCAAAATAGAAGCAGATTAACGGGTTACCCAGATATCAGAGTTATCAAAGGCAGGCTTTTTTAAAAAACTCATCATAAATATGTTAAAAGAAATATGTTACAAGATGGAGAATTTCACCATAAAACAGAAATCCAAAGAAATCAAATGAAATCTTAGAAATGAAAATTATTAAAAAACTGACATGGACTTAACAACAGGCATTGATCTGGATGCTAATTACTTGGTATACACTTCAGACTTAGGCACTTTACTATATGTGTATTATATATTATACATCAAGCAGTATGTTTTCAATTCATTCCTTCTGCTTGTGAAAATGGGTTGGGGAGGGAGAAGAGGATTGAGCAAGAATGAAGCAGGGAAGAGTGTTTAAAAAGCTGTGTGGTCAGTCACCAAAAGAGATAATGGTGTGGATTAGGTGGCAGTGATGGAGCAGGTAGAAAGGAAGGTTATGAAATAATGTTAATTGTATTGCTAATGAATTTTCAAGTTTTAACAGCTAATTTTTTTTTAAATGTTGTGTTGGAGAAGGGTATGCGTCATGTGTCATATAAGTAACTGGATATAGATGTACTAAGCTCTGAGTGGAGATACGGGCTAAGGTACAAAGTAAGTTCTTGGCCTAAAAATACAATTTAAATAAAAGTATAAGACTGGATGAAATCATGTATAGAGAGAGTATATATAAATGGAGAAGAGGAAGGGACCCAAGACAAAGGCCTGAAATGTACCAACATTTAAAATCTGGATGCAGGAGTTGGAGACACTTCTGAAAAGGAATGGTCAGTGAGGCAAGAGGAAAGCTAAATGAATATGGTGTCAAAGAAGCCACGAGTGCAGTATGTGTCAATAAGGAGAGAGTAACCAATCTTATCAAACTATGCTGTGAAAATGAGATTTGACTACGCAGATTTGATTTTTGACTTTGATGAAAGCATTATAAGGTGCAGGTGGAAAAACTCGAAAAGAAGTGAATTTAAAGGAGAACAAGAAGTGAGGAAGTAGAGACAACAGAGAAAACTCTTGCACTGTGTGAAAGGGAGAAACGAAATAAGGTACTTGGAGGAGTGAGAGGAGTTTTTTTTTTTTTTTTTTTTTGAGATGGAGTCTTGCTCTGTCACCTATGCTGGAGTGTGGTGGCATGATCTTGGCTCACTATGATCTCTGCCTCCCAGGTTCATCATGACACAGCCTCCTGAATAGCTGGGATTACAGACACCTACCACCATGCCTGGCCAATTTTTGTATTATATTTTTAGTGAAGACAGGGTTTCACCATGCTGTCCAGGCTGGTTTCGAACTCCTGACCTCAAATAATCCAGCCGCCTCCACCTCCCAAAGTGCTGGGATTACAGGCATGAGCCACTGCACCCAGGTGAGTATTTTTTCAAATGATGTGAGATATATTAAAGCATGCTTTTGCTTCATAGGATAAAATGCTTGAAGAAATTAGAGTGGATGGGTGAAGACTGCAAGCAGATGAACTGTAAGGGATTTTCTTTCATTTTAATTGAAGGTGGAATATTTGAGTACAAATGCACTTAGGTTTAGGAATTCAATGATGGTGAGATGATGGGCTTCTCTGAATTCTTCTAGTTTTCTTTTACAGTTTGAAAAACTTTATCAAGAATGTGAACATGAATTATGAGGGTGAAAGAAATAAGAAAAGATAATTAAATTACCATCTTGGGGTATTAGGAAGCAGATTTATTGAAGAAATACAACAGGGTTGCTGGAGAGGGTCACCTTGAGATGCATGGCCATTGATTTACAGTATGATCACTTACTGAGGTTTGCTATCTTCCCAAGAAGAGGTCAGTAATGCTATGTGAAGCAGAGTCTTGGAGCCAGAGGAAAGTTAGATGTAACCCTCAACTGGATTTTTCCATGGGAGAAAGACAGAAAGGGGAGCGTTTCATCCCTCTTAAATGCTATAGCCTCTTACACTGAACATTCTGAAAAGTTCTGTCACTCTTAGGCACAGAGAAGCTGGGGATAAACCTGAAGTTGCTATCACTTACGGTTCTACTCTGACAAAATGTCCTTCTTCAAGAAAAGAACAAGTTCATCATGTGCTATCCACATCTTTGGACATATTTGATGAAAACCAGGGGACTGCTAAGCCTCTGATAAGGTTTCTCTCAGAAGAATTATTTGGTAGATAAAATGTATAAGGCAACACACTGCAAGCTACAGAACTGACAACCCATGTACTGGCTCTGACTTAAAGAGGCAGTTGTGATCAGACGTTCGACTCTCAACTATTTCAGACTCAGCCAACCCTCCTTAGCAGTGTATTAGACAATAAAAATGTCCTTTAGAGATTCACTGACATTTGATGAAGATGGAAATCTCCAATGGAAAGACCATCGTTTGCAAACTATCAAAAAGAAAACACTGACTTTCTGGTTAAAATGTTTTACTGGTAAGTTTTAAAGTGTACGTATGGTAAAAAGTTCAATAGTACATATTTGTCTGCTGTATTACAACTTAGAAAAGTGTAATTTATTATGATACAGACCTGTTCATCTTATGCTGGTATTTATAATCTACTGACAAAAAAACATGTGAAGTGAAACAACACCTTTATTCTTTGAAAGAACATAGAGGCATGTGTGTAAAACCGGATTGGGAATCTCGTGCTTTTTGCAGTTCCTGGAAGTTGGGAGGAAGGAAAGGAAGCTATGGAGAGGCCAGGCACCGTGGCTCATGCCTGTAATCCCAGCACTTTGGTGGTGGATCACCTTGGGTTAGGAGTTGGAGACCAGCCTGGCCAACATGGTGTAACTCCGTCTCTACTAAAAATACAAAATTTAGCCAGGTGTGATGATGCATACCTGTAATCCCAGCTACTCAGGAGGCTGAGGCAGAAGAATCACTTGAACCTGGGAGGCAGAGGTGGAAGTTAGCCAAGATCACAACAATGCACTCCAGTCTGGGCAACAGAGCAAGACTCCATCTCAAAAACAAATAAACAACCAACAAACAAACACTCCAGAGGTGTCACAAAACTGGATCATGTGCTTTAGCCCAGCCATCACCAGAATGGCCTGCCCTGGCCACTCTGCCCAGCTGAGACCACTGAATCTTTTATGACTTATTACTAACCTCTGTACTGGCAAAATCACACCTAATTGTCTTCTTTTCCAACAGTCAATGCATATCCAATCTGACAAAGCAAAGAAACTTTCACAGTCATTTAGCATATATGAAATGTGACTCTTCAGGGGAAAGGCTTACTTTTTTCTTAAAACCTCAGAGTCTATGTATAAATGAGTGCTGTTCCCATTGCAATACTTATTTTACAATCAAGTTGTTCTAACAATGATCTGAATATTATTTTGATTAATTCCTCTTAGAGATCAATCATCTAAGAATATCAGACACATAACTACACACAGTTAACCATTTCAAATCCTTTGTGGACCAAGAAAGATGGACAGGTAAACAAATAGATGAAGTACTAGATGAATTACAGGTACACCCGAGGTCACATCTCTTTCTTAATCCACTCCTAGAAGTTGCTACAAAGATAAGATAATTAAGTTATTTAAACTTCTGTGCCTCTGATATTTTTTGTCTAGAAAATGACTTATTACACCTGGGGCCTAGATTCCATTACACCTTAAAGGAAGAATAAATGAAAAAGTGCTTGACAGTCATCAAGCTACATAGAATACCAGGCACTGTAATTTATCAGCACTTCATAATCTCCTCACAAAGAGCTGTCTCAAGTTCTCCATTAAAACACATAATTTTCTTAAACACTGGGGAGACTGAGGTGGATCCGTATCTCCTGACAGAAAAAAAACCTCTGAGACAAGTTCTTAAAATGGACAAAGCCAACTAACAAATAGTACACGTGGTAAAATAGACAATAATTTCGAAGGATAAATGGACACCAAAACAATGATGCAAAGTAAAACGTGAAAGAAGTAGCAGTGACTATCTCAGACAAGTACATATAGACTGAGTGTCCCGTAAATATTTAAAGGATAAAGCAACGTTAGGGTAGAGATATAACACTACTATGAGAACGCTGAAGCGGAATGATCACAACGTCTTTATTTCAGGCATTTGGAGAAGGGAAAGGCTATATCCTAACTGAGCCTTTTTGTTAAGCCGCTGACTTCAGAAATTTCAGAAATATACTTCAGAAATACACAAGAATATATTTTTATTGTAGAGAATTGTATTCAAATAGTATAGACAAAAGTTTCCCATTTTAAACTCAATATCCTCTGTCACCTAAAATTATTAATTTATCATATATCCTTCTGAATATTAAAACATATTTATGTGTGTATATATATAGAAAGAGAGAGAAACACAAACTTTTCTCTTTTTTTTTTTTTTTTTTTTTTGTCTAGATCTCTCTTACTTTGAGCTTTATTCTGCCAGTGCTTTGGAAGATGAGAGAATAGTTAAAGAGGATAGAAGAGTACAAGACAGGGTTGAAGAGAAAGTCCAGGCCAGACCATTCTAAGTGTCAGGCAATGGTAAGAATGTTAGCACGCTTCCTAAGTTGTTTCAATGCAAATAGAGGGACTTGTCATAATCTGACTATTTCTAAAGGGCACTCTGGTAGCTGGGGTGGAGACAGTACGGGAATGTAGCATAATCCATACTGAAGACAGCATGAAAGTTGGAGAATTAGATACAGAAAATACAGACAACTACAGAAGTTTTTCTGTGAAGGGGAAAAAAATTTGCTACTTCTCCAAAACAGTCTCCAAAATACTATATCCAGCATGCTCCCCTCTTAAAATTCTGCTGAGAGTTCTTGAGACCATAGTTCCTGATCTATCACAGCTTTTTTTTTTTCCAAATAGAGAAATGAGCAGCATCAAAAGATCATGTGATGAAACATGGAATCCCAGACCTAACACAACACAACCTTCATCTCCAGACCTATGCTTTCTGCACCAGCCAGATTTTAAGCTTTGGAAATGAATGAAAGGCTCAAGCCATCACTCAAGAGTAGCAGCTAAGGAGAATCACTCCACAACCCACCAAAGTGACCCTCTCACTTCGTTTCTAAATAAAGTTCAAACTCCAATTCAGCATTCAAGGCTCCCAGGTATCTTCCTTAGTATTGCCCCCATTAATTGCCTTCACATGCCCTCTCTTCTAGTCAAATAAAGCTAAGGTCTGTACCTTGTTTAATCCCTGTACATTAAAAGACCAATTTCTCAATTCCACATGGACACCTGCAGGGTATCTTTCAAGACTCCAGTCAAATCATTCCCTTTCTGAATCTCCAACCAAAAAATAATTTTCTCCCTCTAAAATCCCACTGAACTACTAATATATACTAATCCTTTCCAGAAGACCCTAAGTAAGCTTTTTTGAATATGTCTTGTACCTAATAGTGGACAATAAATTTGTTGAATAACACTGTTGTAACAGAGTGTTAAGATGGGATATTTCTTACCTCTGTTTCATCTGAGTACTCTAAGCTAGTGCTTCTCAAACTAATGTAGATGACGGGGTGATGGACGCAGCAAACCACCATGGCACGTGTATACCTATGTAATTCTGCATATGTACCCCAGAACTTAAAGTACAATTTTTTAAAAAGTGACTGAATACAAACCACCTGGGCACCGGTAAAAATGCAGATCCCCATTCAATAGGTCTGGGATGAGACCTAAGATTCAGCATTTCTTCAAGCTACCAGATGAAGCTGTTCCTGGTAACAGGGCCACACTCTGAACATCAATCTACTGAATAGGCCAGCTATTTTCAGACTGCAAAATGGGACCACAAAAGTAGAGAAGGTTGCTTATGACATTAGTTTAGTGACATGGACATAGAACAGAAAACTCAACTCCAGCTTTTATAAGAAAGGTTGGAGCAGCTAAGAAGGAGCCTGGAGTTTAAAGAAATTTTGGAGAGAATGCTGTGTAATGAGGGTTTCCGCTTCCCCACTATAACCAATCTATGGGAAACAGAAGATGCTTTTTCAACCATGAAACCTAGGGAGAAGGTCTTGAATTGGACTGATACAGAGCTTGATTTGTATGTATGTCCTAGAGTTTGAGAGGCATGTGCCTGAGAAATCTAAAGGGAAAAAGACTGTAACAGTCTGCCTGCAGGGGTGGACAGTGTTCTGTAGTGAGGCTGCTATGTTGGGACAGCCTGCATGTCCAGAGTTCACTGGACAAATGATGTGCACCATTTTCCATGGCAGAAATGTGGACCACACCTGTGTGAGAATCTGTGCGGGGGTTGTCTTACATGTTGTCCACAAAGGCCACGAGGATGGGTTTGAATATCTCACTAGAAAGGTGCCGAAGCTATTAGGATAGATACCTCAGGGATGAGGGGAAACTGAGGTCAAAAAGTATGAATCATTTTGTATTTGGCCATACCAGTGGAAACAGAGAGACCCCCTCTCCATGAAGATAGGTTTCTCCAACAACCCCAAAGAGCAGGGCTCAGCTATAACACTTGCCAAAACTGAGACAGCTGCACAGGCCTGAACTAGGGAAGAGAAAGAATTTTAACAAAACTTTAATAGATTTTTGCTTATTGCATAGGAGTGAGCACTTTAATTGATGGACTGAGATTTCAGTAACGTGTTCAAAGGACATTTTGTTATCTGAGAATAAAAGTCAATGGCATCTGCTCAAGCTGTCATCTAAGATAGTGGGAAGAACAAATTCTAAAAATAATTTTAAAAGGGCAGTAGAAGACAAACACAGTTGTTTTAAAGTTCCACCCTTGAGTCTAACTTATTAAAAGACACAGTTACCTCAAAGAACAATATAAAATGCACACTCATGAGTACCAGTTACCTTTAAACTAAGCCAACAATACTGTCTTAGCTTTGAAGGTGGTAGCGTTAAAACAGGTCCTCCAAGAAGCAGGTATCAAGATGAGACAGATCAGCTACACAGCGATTTATTAGGGGCAACATTCATAAAGGAAAATAAGAAGGTACTCAGGAGCGTCTAGGAGTGCTGTCAGACCACCATGTAGAATTGACTTTTATCCTGGGTGAAGGAGAGGGGAAGGAAAGTTTAGCACAGATGTCCTAGACAGCAGTGCAATTCTAGGTGAGGCCAGCAAGGCCTTCAGAGTCCTTAAGCCAAAGTTTATTATCAGGAGCTCGAAGTCACCAGGAGACAGGTCTGCCTTTGCATCTCTGCCTCCACTCAGTCATTGACGAGTGTAGCCCATGGGAAGCCTGGATTCTTGGAAATGAATTGACTTATAGCCCTCAATACTTTCAAAGCACAGCAACTGGGGCTGTAAGTCAGTTATGCTCCCCACAGTCCAAAAAGTGCATTCTCATAACTGCCACAGCAGTAATACAGATTTTTAACATAATTACTTACTTATTTTTGCCATGGGATCTTGAACTGAGAAAAGACCATTTTGAGGCTAAATTGTGGCTCATGCTGTCATATTTTCAGGTGTTACAGAATTGTCCTTGGACAAGGTATTTATAAAAAGCTGAATCTGACTACTTTCCTTCATTAGAATTGAAAAGCTGTTATTGATAGGCTCAACAGCAAGCAACAGTCACACCAGGTCCAGAAATCGCACAAATTATTGTAGAAGAACTCAAATGTGACTTTCCAAGGGCTCTCAGATCATGTCTAGTCCAGACTATTGCAGCCTCCATGTGCATTTGGTAATAATCCACTGATAGGAACATCTTTTTTTTTCTTTTTCAATGGCAGAACAATTTTAATGCATGCAAGCAAAGAATCTTTGGTACACATTTCACTGTCATTTCTTTTTTTTCTTTTTTTTTTAATTTTTTTATTGCATTTTAGGTTTTGGGGTACATGTGAAGAACATGCAAGATTGTTGCATAGGTACACACATGGCAGTGTGATTTGCTGCCTTCCTCCCCATCACCTATATCTGGCATTTCTCCCTATGCTATCTCTCCCCAACTCCTCACCCCCCGCTGTCCCTCCCCTTTTTCCCCCTGACAGACCCCAGTGTGTGATGCTCCCCTCCCTGTGTCCATGGGTTCTCATTGTTCAACACCCACCTATGAGTGAGAATATGCGTGTTTGATTTTCTGTTCTTGTGTCAGTTTGCTGAGAATGATGGTTTCCAGGTTCATCCATGCTCCTACAAAGGATGCGAACTCATCATTTTTGATGGCTGCATAATATTCCATGGTGTATATGTGCCACATTTTCCCTGTCCAGTCTATCATCGATGGGCATTTGGGTTGGTTCCAGGTCTTTGCTATTGTAAACTGTGCTGCAATGAACATTCGTGTGCATGTGTCCTTATAGTAGAATGATTTATAGTCCTTTGGATATATACCCAGTAATGGG
>PVKV010037897.1:0-14410 GCA_004027835.1 Alouatta palliata
GCACTCGGCCCCCCCTCCCCTGTGGCACCTGGCACTCGGACCCCTCTCCCCTGTGGCACCCAGTGCTTGACCTCTGGCAGAGAAGCAGGGCAGCACCTGTGAATAGCCAGAGAACCCTCGGAGGCCTCTGGGCAGCTGGTGTCTGCCCTCCCTGGGACTCCAGTGGGGTCTGGAGAGGCAGAGGGATCAGATTTCCACAAGGCCTCTGCTCCGAGTGTGTCCAGGGCAGTGGAGGATCCCGAACCAGAGCCACAGAGGACAAATCTGCTTGACAGGGGACAAAGCTGGCCATGGACTTGGGAAATGGAGGTGGGAGAGTGACAGGAGCCTCGCTGTCCTCTATGGGCTTTGCTGTCCTGGCCCAGATGCAAACCTAGAGAGCATGGTGGTGCCAACGTAGCATGCTGGCAGGGAACCCCTTGGTGGCCCATGAGGGCCCCAGAGAAACAGGGGCCCAGACCCCAAAGGTGAACACTGGAGAGTGTGAAGGAGCCCTTGGTGGCGGGGGGGGACTCCCGGAGACCAACCATACCAGGGGACAGTGCCCTGATTGTCAGGAGAACCTGGGGATGGTGCCTGCTTCACACTCACTGGGCTAGGCACTCAGGATTGGACAGACACAGCCCCAGAAGAGCTCAGGCTGATGGGTCTGCGACCCCTGCAGAGACATCAGGACCCTTTGCTGAGGGCTGTGCAAGGCAGTGGGAAGGAAAGAAGGGGTCTCTTCTTCTCAGCAAACTCTTTGGAAGATGCTTGAGTGGGTGTGGGGTGGACAGGAGACCCTTGAGTGGATGTGGGGTGGACAGTAGATCCTTGAGTGGGTGTGGGGTGGACAGGAGACCCGTGAGTGGGTGTGGGGTGGACAGGAGACCCGTGAGTGGGTGTGGGGTGGATACTAGACCCTTAAGTGGCTGTGGGGTGAACAGGAGTTCTCCAGGGGCAGCAGTCTTGGGAAAACTTCTTGGCACATGCCCCACAAACTAAGGCTTGAGGAGATAAAATGGTTTTGAGGACCAGTGAGGAATTGGTTTGGAATTTCGAAGGATTTTCTTTTCTGCTGATAAAAATTCATGTTTCTCTCCACTGTGGCCTTGCCAGTTCCAAGGCAAAAAGATTGCCCAATGGGCCGGGTGGGTGTGGACCCAGCAGAGCCCTGGGCCTGACCAGACCTGGACAAGGACCCCTTTGTGTCTGCACTCAGTGTGGGCCGGCCTCCAAGCCCGCTCCCCACCCTGGTTCTGGCTGGGCAAAGCTGCTTGGCTCTCAGAAGCTCCTGCAGCCTCCCTGGGGGAAGCCAAGCCAGGGTCCCTTACAGGAATGCTGATCCACTTCATCGGAAGCTGCCCGAACCCCCACATGCTGTCCTCACTGCCAAGGGGTCCCTGGGCCCAGAGCTGCTGGGTCCTGGCGTGCACGGGGCCTCCTGGGTCCTGCCTGAGAGGTTGTCCCTTATAAATCTCCAGCGATTAGGCCTTTGAGCAGAGGCCAAGTCCATTCTCCTCTCAGTCCTGCCCTGCCCTGCCCTGGCGGGTGGCTGGGCCCCACCAACTGAGCACCTACTGTGGATGGGATATTCTGTTCACGAGGGGTCCCACCTCAAGTGGAGGGTAAATTCCCGGGGGTGCGGTCAATCCACATGTGAACAAATACGCAGGAACATTTCAGAGAGGGGAGATGGTGGAGGGCTTGCAAGACAAGCGTGTGGCAGAGATGGGCTTGGCGACAGGGGTGTTATCCCACTGACCTTCGGGGTCTCTCCCACAAACTTGAGTTAACGTGGCCTCTGTAGGCACCACCTGGAGAAGTCCCAAGAGGCGGGATTGGAACTGAGACCGGCAGCATGGGGAGGTCTGCAGTGGAACATTCCCACAAGGGCCTGTGCTGGCCACGTGTGCAGGGGAGAGGCTGGAGGGAGGGCGGGACCCGTGTGCACAGAAGCTCTGCGTGGTGCGCAGGTCATGTGGTGCTCATGCACTTAGGAGGCCTGGGGCCATCGGCTCCATTTTCCCTGGGCACCAGCCATCACGCCTGGGGAGCAAGGACAAGAGGTCTCTCCTGCCTGAGAAGTGAGGGTCGGGATGGTGGGCCTGGGGCACGGGCGGGAGCTGCAGAAGCCGCTTTCTCATAGCATCTGAGCACTCGGGAGGGAGGGGCCCGCGCCAGGCCAGAACTGCATGAAGGCACCAGGCCCTGCACAGGGCAATTTAGGAGACAGGGCAAGGCCAGGGACCACGCAGGGATGTCAGGAGGTCCAGGGCAGCTGCGCTGTTGTGTTTCGTGTTTGTTAGAAAGCTTCTCAGTGGGTGTGATGGGTCAGGGGGGTAGTGAGTGCTGCCCTGGAGGGTCGCGGCAGGCCAGGTCCGGCCCCCGGCAGTGAGGATGGAGGGACTCAGGTGTCCAGAGCGGCCCAGGCCCGCAGATGGGTTCTGAGAGCAGCTGGGGACACCCCTATCCTCCACGGGGGTCCCAAGTCTTTCAGGCCCTCGGCAAAGGAGCAGATTGCCCTGGCACGGGTGTGGGAAGCAGTTGGCTGGTGAGGAATGGCCTGAAGTGCACAAGTGTCCACGGAGGCCCTGCCCGTCTCAGGTGTTCTGAGACTCTGGGGCCACCGAGGTGAAGAGAGGGGCCCCGTGGTGCCAACCAAGGGCTGGAAAGCAGCACAGCACAAGGGGACATGGTGCTGTGGCAGACGGGAGGGCCTGGACTGTGGTACTGAGTCTTAACTTAACCCAGCATTGTGTCCCCAGCACCTGCCACATAGTAGGTGCTCAATCTGTGGTTCTCAGCAAGTGAATGAACACAGAGCCTGCTGGGCTGGAGGCCATGGAGCCCGTCTGCCTCGCCCCCCAGTGCTGTCCTGGCTGCTATGGGCCAGCAGAGGCAGCAGCTGCAAACTGTGCATGGGGAGCAGAGGGGCAGGCGGGCACGTGACGGGGCAGATGCCGTGGGGGCGACGTGTCCCTTCGAGGGATGCCGCAGCAGACGTCTATATGTAGGGGAGCGTCCCAGCTCCTGCTGTGAGCCTGTGGGGATGGTGCCTGGTACCCGCCTGCCGAGCAGTCAGCCTGTAGCCCGGTCGCAAGGAGGGCCCTTAATGGACGCCACAGGGGAACCTGGCGTTGGTCTTGCAGGCCCTGGATGTGGGACGTTCATGCTGCTTCCAGTTTCGTGGCTTATTTTTATAGTCAGAAGAAAAACGAACTTTATTCATTTGAAGGACAATCCTAAAATGAGCTTTTGAGAGACCCATCAGTGCTCCCCAGGCATCTTAGAAGCAGGAGGGTTCTGGCCCTGCTGGAAATAGGAGGAGGCTGAACACGCACTGACCCTGCAGGGCCTCTGGGGCCCCTGAGCCTGCCCGGCCTTCCACCCCAGGACCATCCTGCATCTGCCCCGGACCCCCTGTGTGCCAGCATCATCACAGGGGTCACACCGCAGCCGTCCGCCTGAGCATTCTTTCATTGCACACAGCAACCTGGGTTTCACTGAGCTCCATGAGACCCGCCTTCCACCCCAGGACTATCCTGTGTCTGTCCGGGGGTCCCTCCCTCCCCACCAGCACCTTCACAGGGGTCGCACTATAGCTGTCCGCCTGAGCGTCCTCTCATTGTGCAGAACAACCTGGGTTTCGATGAGCTCTATGAGACCTAATGGGAGGAGAAGCCTGGGTGATCTTGGGGGCAGACAATGGGGCTTACCTGACCTGCTGGGGTCTGTGGCCTGGAGTGCGATGAAGTCCTCTGGAGAAGGAGCTTCACCTCCCAAACCCGCTCGGCCCCCTGCAGGCCGCCCTCCTGGTGTCCACGGGCCCCATGTCCCACTGAAGATGACATTCTGTTCCTTCCTCTGCCTCATGACTGGTTGAGCTCTCTGAGTCTACCGAGAAGGCCAGCTAGGAGGGGCCCAGTTGGAGGAGCCTGGAGGGTCACAGCACAGGAGGTGGGAGGTTTGAAAACAGCATCAACAATAACAGCGTCTCTCCTGTGTAGGCTGACTCAGAGGGGCGTGTCGCAAGGCTTAGTCACCCTCACTAGGGCCACAGCACTGACCAGCCAAGGACGAAGGCCCAAGGCTCAGGGAGGAGGGAATTGCTGTCCCACAGCCACACGGCCATAGGGCTGGGTCTCTCCAGAGGCCCCGTGTGCCCTGGTCATGGCCCTGACACCATGTGGTGTTTAGAGACTCCGCCCCCTCACATCTTCTGTGGGGACAGGCACAGGCGATCACCCCACCCTGTGGTCACTGCCCACGACAGGCCTGAATCCGCCAGGACGGTCACTCTCGCTTGTCCAGACACCCCGGTGATTTATGGTGGCCAAAGTGACATCAACCAAAGCTGGCCACAGAAGGTAGCTGCCTTCTCCTGCCCTCACCTGGCAGCTGCACATTTCTTTGCTTAGTAAGACAAGAGGAAATTATTAACCATTATGTAACCATTGCAGAGAAACTGACAGGGAAATGAATCAATGCTAAAAACAGCAAAAACCCGCAGAGATTGCAGTTCTGGGCCCTGTACCCACTTTATAGATGGGGGAGCTGAGGCCTGTCCCTCTAGCTGTCCAAGTCCCCACTGTCACCCTCCCCTCGGCTGTTCCGACTGGACCTTCTCCGCCTCCAAGGCCGGCCAGCCCTGGCCAACGGAGGGTGCTTGCTTCCGTGGGGGGCTCCTGGAAAAGATTATCCCTTTTGTTGAAAATCAAAGGACATCATTTTTTCCAAAAACATTGCCCTGAGCGGCTGTATCGAGTGTCTTTCTGTATGTTCTCCGCTGACGACGGTCACAGAGTCGCGCTGGTGTGTGGGCCGTCGTTCTAATTGTCTCGAAAGGGAGGGAAGATGAAAAGGACGGGAAAGAAAATGCGGTCTTCATTTTCCTTGTGCTGGGGAAGAAAATGGAAGCCAGGGGATTTCATTCAAAAGCAGTTTGATCAGGTCTGGTTGTTTTTAATGCCCCAGAAGGAAACTGCAGATTTAAGATCTCTTTAAACAAGCAGAGAATAGGCTCAAACACAAGCCCCTAACTGTGGATTTAGTTTATTTTTCTTACTGATTTTTTTTAAACATCTAGGGCTCCATGGAGGAAAAACACGATGATAACAGTAACCTCGGCATTAAGTATTTAATCCTGGTTTAGTAGTTACGAGCAGCTCACCCTCTTGTTACTTTGAAATGAAATGAAGAATCACAGGGCTTCAGAGTAGAAAAACACACATACCTGTGTTCTCAGGGCTGCCAGGAGCCTGCGTTCATTTCCATTCTAATTGTACTCCCCCGAGTCCTATCCATGAATACTGGATGAGCCGACAGAAACGTATTTAAAAATACAGTGGGTCTTAAACATTCAAGCAATTTCTTTTTCCTGTTTGCTTTTGAAATAAAGTCTAAACCATCGCAATTCTTTTTAAGTGGAAATGACTTTAGACTTTCTTTACGGTTATAAATCATTTAATCATCTTAAAATTGATTTTCATTAAATTGACCCTAAGAGGCTGAAGAGACTCTTTGGAGATGATTTTCCTGCCCAAGAAGTGATTTTCTCCTTCTTCTGTGTCTCATGCTGAAGAGCTGTCACAGAGGTTTCCTGCAGACCTGGGAGGGGAACGTGGGACCGGTTAGGAGGGTCCTAGGGTTCACCTGAATGGTTCTAAAGCCTTCACCGCCTGACACCTACCCGTCAGAGCTGGTGGGGAAGCCAGGCCCAGTCAGATGTGCAGGCCTGCGCCTGTGTAACAAAACACCAGGAGGAAAACTCATCTGCCTGGCATAGCTGTCATGAAGCCCGTGGCCAATGAGAGAAATTCTGAGAAAATAAAAGTCAGTAGGCGACCCCTCCCCTGGGCAGGGTCTCAGCTTGGTGCTGCCTGCCCCATGGATTCTGAAGAAGGCGGGTTCGTTGGAAAAACTCGAAAATCTCTCATCCTTAGATCTTAGGGGCCCTCAACGGCGTGACTGTATCAGGCCCTCAGGCCCCTCGGCTGGGTTGAGGAGACCCCCAGAGACTGGCCACCAAGGGGGCTGGTGTCATAGCTCAGTGTGGAGTCAACAAGACAGGTCCGTGTCCCTGTCCCTCTCCTGTGAGCCATGGGGGCCGTGGAGGGTGGAAGGGACGACGCCCACTGCCGTCACCACCAGCTCTCCTCCGAGGGCAGCGTCTCCAGGGAGCTGGTGTGAGCCAGGGAATGATGTGTCCCAACAAGAAGCTCGGGGTTGGACGGCTGGTGCCTGGAGCCGAGGTCCTTAGGGTCTCAGCGAAGCTGCCAGCCTCCACGGCACCTGTGGGTTCATCCCACATCCTCCACCAAGACTGGCCTGACCGAACAGCCGCCACGACTCACATGGCTCCCACTGATGGCACGAGTGGGGTCCCAGGCAGCCCTCTCTACGTGTTCGTAGTCCTGACCTAGAACAACCGCTTGCTGGCTAGAGGGTCCTATGCTGGGGATGCCCCCTCCCAAAACTCAGCACTGGGAGCCACTTCCAAGACCACCTACGAGACATCTCGCTCAGGAATGGGGATCACAGCCAGGGTGAGTAGCAACGCCAGGACCCACACCCTGCCCCGACGCACCCCTCCACCCCCACCGCTAAGATGCTTCCCCGTCAGCCCCACAGAGGCCACTCCAGGACCAGGAGCAGGGAAAGTCCCACCGAGGAGGGGCCCTTCACATCAGATGAGGTTTCATCATAACCTCAGAACCTCCAGGTCCGTGTGAAATAGGCAGATTGTCTGGGCTTTGGTATGTGGGGAATGCGTTTCCTTCCAAGCACACACGATGCAGCCTCCTTTGCTGTGAGGAATGTGTTTCCTGGGAACTTGGCTACACTACGTCCCGGCTGGTGTAGAAACAGTTCCACACACTGCTGCCCTCGCTCCTTCCCAGGATCTGTGCCATTCTCATTCCCGGTTCTCCTGACTCTCAAAAGGAGCCTGTGTTGAGTGGGACGCCCTCGGCTGCAGCTGGTCCACGTGGTGGCCGAGCCTGATGGGGCCCCTCCTGCCTGCAGCCCTGTGGCTAGAGAGCTCACCATCTTCACGCAAATAGGTCCAAACCACAGCGGTGGCGCGTCATAAGAATGACAAATGAGGGTTGAGCAAGAGGTCAGAGGTTTTAAATAAGACGGCTGTGTCTTGCCAAACATCTCCCCCATGGGGCTGGAACAAGTGATGCAGAGATGGGCAGGAAGGGCGGGCTGCGAACTCCGGGCCTGAAAGGTCGTGCTGAAGTCACTGCCAGGGAGAGCCCCACACCTTCCAGAGCTCTGCCGGCTGAAAGCCTGGCATTAAACAGCTTAATATATCTCGCTAATGACAGGTGGTTGTTTTCTCCTGTGTGAGTGATGAGAAGATTACCCAAGATAGAAAGGCTAATTTTTGCCTCGGTGCCTTCATGGAGTGAGTCAGGGATCTGTTGTGTGCTTAGGAGGAGTAAGAAAGTGTCTGTCTTATCTAGCTGTTGGCCTCCCTGAGTTTGGCCCTGGAGAAGGGAATACAGGAGAAATGGGATAGAGGGACTGGGGTGGGGGGCGGGTGGAGAAGGGCCAGCTCACCACTTCCACGATGCCTGGTAGGTGCCCCGAGTGTCTCAGGTCCTGACCGTGGAACCTGCAAACGTCACGTTCTTTTGAAAAGGGGTCTTTGGAGGTGTGATGAAAGACTTCGGAATGGCGAGTTTCCCTGGGCCCTCATTGCAGTCCCCTGTCCTTACAAGCGGGAGGCGGAGATTTGGTGCAGAGGAGAAGGCGAAGGGAAGGGGTTGCAGGGGTGCGGCCGTAAGACCAGGAGCTCCTGGAGCCCTCAGAGCTGGGACAGGCAGAAAGGGTCCTCCCAGGAGTCTCCATGGGGAGCTCGGCCCTGCCCACACCTCAGGCTTGGACCTCAGGTCCCCAGGCTGGGGGAGGACAGATTGCGTGGCTTCAAGTGCCCCCATCTGTGATTATTACAGCAGCCTCGGGAGCCTCGTGGCCATACCTCTGTGTCCCGGTGTTCAGAACACCTGGAGCCCTTTACAAGGGTCTTGTAGGGGCTGTGGGTGGATGGAGGGTGGCCAGGCCATCTGATCTGCATGCCTCAGCCTGGCCAGTGACCTCAGACAGGCCCTTGGTATCTC
Organism: Alouatta palliata; assembly: GCA_004027835.1. Classification (NCBI taxonomy): domain Eukaryota; kingdom Metazoa; phylum Chordata; class Mammalia; order Primates; family Atelidae; genus Alouatta; species Alouatta palliata. The sequence goes on from PVKV010037897.1 coordinate 8,109, forward strand.
CCCATGTGAGCGGGGCACGTCTGTTCACTAGGAATGATGGCCAAGGGGGCACGGTGGCCCACGCCTGTCATCCCAGCACTTTGGAAGGCCAAGGCAGGACAATCGCTTGAGGCCAGGAGTTCAAAACCAGCCTGGGCAACCTGGTGAGACCCCATCTCTACGAATAAATATAAATAAAAAAATAAGCTGGGCGTGGTGGCGTATGCCTGTAGCCCCGGCTACTCGGAGGCTGAGATGGGAGGTTCGCTTGTGCCCAGGAGGTTGAGGCTGCAGTGAGCTGTGAAAGGAAAGATGGCCAAGGAGATGATGCTGGGAGACACAGGCCAGAGCGCACCGGGCCAGGGCAGCCATGCAGAGGCAGGAGCAGCAGCCCCAGCGGGCCTCTCCCACCCAAGCAACAGGAAGGCTGGCGTGGCCCACCCCAAACCATCATGGAGACGGGGGACAGGAGTGGGTGCGCTGGGGGATCCACTCAAGGGCAGCGTGGGCCCCTGGAGGGCTGAGCAGGAACAGCATATTCCGGGGAGCCTGGGGTGGCCAGGGCTGGAGGCATTGACTGGCACATGGGTGGTATAGAACAACACTGTTCTGTTCAGCGGGGCTCCGTGGGAGGAGGGTCCCAGCACACTGGTGGTGCCGAACGACACCCATCAGCGGGGCCCCTCCATGGGAGGAGGGTCCCAACGTGGACTGACGCTCAGGTGGTGATAAACAGCACCCATCAGCAGGGCCCCATGGGAGGAAGGTCCTAGCGGAGGTCATCCAGCAGCCACACCACGTGGCCCAGGCTGGGGACGGTGTTCTTGGTAAGCTCAGGTGTGGTCAGGAGGCTGCTTGCCTGTTTTCGGGAGAGTGAGCAGAGGCCTCAGGCACAGAGGAGCATCTGTGAGGCGCACATGCATACCTGGCTGACTGGGCGCCCGGTGAGGTACACGTGCGTCTGGCTGAGTGGGCACCCAGCAGTGTGTGCAGGCTTCCCGGCTCTTAGGGCCTTTCGGGCACTGGCTCTCTTTCTGCCTATCAGGGTTTGGGAGGTGGTGGTTTTCCATAATGCATGAAAGGTTGGTGTTTGGCCCACCCCTTTTTGGGCCTCAGTTTCCCATCTGTGTCCAGGGTCCTTGGGGCGGCCCTCAGCACTGAGCAGGACACCCAAGGACTCCACCCTCCGGCCCCAGCAGCTGCCCCTGCCCAGGGGACAGCCTGATGATTTGCTGTTGATCTCTGCCCCGGCCCTGGCATCTGTTCCATCGGCCTCATTTGGCTGTCCCTGCTTTGTGGAACACGCTGAGCTGGGGAAGGCATCTGCCTCCCCTATCAGACTGGACTCCCCTTTCCCTGCTCAGCCGCTGGCCTGGATGGGTAGCAGCGGAGCAAGGAAAGACAGTGGCTCTTTGCTCCACGGGAGGTGACACCCTGAACTGCCTCCCCTGCATTGCTTCTTGAAGAAACCCCAGGGCACACCTGCTCCCTGTCCACCTGGAGAAGGTGGGAGTCGGGGGCCCTTCGCGAGTAGACCTTGTCCCCGCCTCCATTCTCCCATGTGTCCAGTGGAGAGAATGTGACCCAGCCCCCACCTCTCCTCCCTGGACAGAGCAGTCCTCATGCCTGCATGCCTTGGATCGGGGCCACGGCGTTCCTGGGTCACCCCCTGCTCCGACCGTCTCCATGACTGGAGTAGAGTGTCCGCAGGTTTTGGGAATCAATTCGCTCAGACTGCTTAGCACAGCACTCAGCTCAGAGTGAGAGCCCCGTAACTGTTGGCTCAAGTCCCTCATCGGCGTTGGTAATAAGCTGCCAGTTTCCTCTATTTTTAACCAAAGCAAACATTTTCTATTTTCCCACAAACTGAAGAGCGTGGAGATGTTTGTTAACAGCAACAGTGGGAACCGTTCTGTGAGGAAGTGACGCGTGGTCCTAACAGCAGTTGGAGGGGCCAGCTCTGGGAAGGCCAGGCATGGAGACTGACCAGGCCCTCGGCCGTGCCGGGATCCCGTGCATTGCAGGAAAGGACGCCCGGCCTGATGTCCCTCCCACTGAAGCCACAGTTGTTACGAAGCCCTGGATTTCAGAGAAACAACCAATCCTCTTGGAGCCAGGACCTTTCTGGGGGTGGGTTGAGGAGCCAGAGCTCTGGGCCTGCAGCCCCAGCCTTCCTGGGCCCGAGGAGTCCAGGACTCAGAGGGGCCCAGGTCTGGGAGGAAACATGGACTTTCAAAACAGCAGGAGCCTGTGTGTGATTTCTAGACGGCCCTGAAAAAAAGAGCACAGGCTTCAGAGTCAGAGACTCCTGGTTCCTGCCCGAGCTGTGCCTTGTTCTAGCCATGCAATTCCACGGACACCTCTCTCTCTCTCCAGACCTCAGTTTCCCTATCTTTAAAACAAGGGCAGCCATCAGCACCCTGGGGGCTCCCGTGAGGACACGTCGCCCGGCCCGGGGACGGATGTGTGGTGTTTGTCACCCTCTCCCAGGCTCCTCTGTGAACGATGACGCCTTCTCTCCATCATCCGTAGCATTTCCTAAGTGCCATGAACCTTGGCATTGATGGCAGGACCGGATTTGCAGGAAATAGATGAGAGTTTCACAGCCTGTCCCAGCTGGGGCGAAATCACCGTGTCTGTCTGCCCTGCCTTCGTGTGGCCAGAGATCCTGTATCCCCCTCCTTGGCTGCCAGAACGAATCCCTGCAAATGTCTTCAGCCAACACAAGCATCCTCTTCCCAGCCCGGAGTGTAGGAGTCTGAAAGGGCCTCCAGGCTGAGCTCCCTGGGAGGCTCAGGGAGAATCTGTGTCCTGGCCGTTCCAGCTCCGGGAGGCACCTGCATTCTGCAGCTGGAGTCCCTCCTCCACCCTGAGAGCTGGCCATGCGGCGTCCTGCAGGCAGCCCGGAGGGTCCCAGCACACTGGTGGTGCCGAACGACACCCATCGGCGGGACCCCTCGACCGCTCTTATAGGGACCCTGTAATCTCCCTTCCCCAGGGCCTCGCCTTAGTCACCTCTGCACAGTCCTGCCTCCCACCATGTGAGACAGCAGAGTCACAGGTCCTGCGGTTCAGATGTGGACAGCTTTGGGGGACCGTTATTCTGCCCACCACAAAGGCCTGGGAGAGGTCAGCTCAGTAGTCATTCTCACTTTAGTATGAATAACCACAATTAGTACAGCTACTGTGTGGCTTTTTTTTTTTTTTTTTTTTTTTTTTCAGAACTGAGGGAAGTCCTTCTAAAGGCAGGGGTTTGGGTGTGGCCAGCTCTGGTGGGAGGGAGAGAGTCAGCATGGTGTGGGGGCTGCAGGCAGCTCCTGGGAACTGGTCCTGAGCAGCCGCTCGCAGGGTGTGGGCGTCACGCGTGCTCAGTGTCCTCCTGGGGGCTGCCTTCCTGCACCTGCCTTTCAGGTGGCCTTTGAGGCCCAGGGTGGCCGTCCAGGCAGGTGGAGGTGATGTCTGTGGGGCCTTCCTTAGCGACGAGGTGTGCACGAGAACCTTCCTGGAGCCTCAGCCCCTGAATTTCACATGGTTCTGCTGGGTCCTCCCTCCTCATGCCGTCATTGGAATGGTGACCTCAGAGCTGTGACTTGAGCCCCTTTCCTCAGCTGGGCTTTTATGAGGGTGACAAGCCCAGTCCGGGGTTTTGAAGTCAGCCTTTAGAACTTTTCATTCCTACCCAGGACTAAGGCTGGGTGTGGCCAGATACAGCTTGGGTGTGGCCTCACAGGCAGTGGTGTGGGTCCCAGGCCTGTATTGGGGGTGTCGAGCCAAGGGCAGGGCCGGTGTGGCAGGGCCGGGACTCCTCCTGACCCCTGGTCTTCTGGGGCCGCAGGCTATGGATGCCTCTCGTGTCTGATGCAGGGGGCTTTACAGAGAAGGCTCTTGGGGAGGAGGTGCTGCTGCATGGGCTCTGCGGCCCCCAACACCACTGGGACATCCCCAGGCCCGGCATCTCCCCTCAGCATGTGCACAGTTCAGTAAGTGACTTACGAAGAACAGAAAGGCGAGTGTTAAAAATCTGTCCTGTCCTTCCCGTTCTGAGGCTGTCCTGGCAGTCACATGGAAGATTTGGGATGGACAGCCCGGCCCAGGCCCTCCTTCTGTGGGCCAGCAAGCTCCCGTCCATGCCATGGGGGTGTGGAGCCCAGCTCTTTCTCCAGGGGGAATCTCAAGAAACCCACAGCTCTGTATGTATCATGGGGACCTCAGCACCCCCCTTCCAGGAGTTCCCAGACCAGCACCCCTCTCAGCTGCATTGCAAGGCTGCAGCTGGACAGGCAGCGTGGGGCCAGGAGGGGAATGGGCTACGGTCATGCCAGGGATTGGCCGTGGTCATGCCAGGGATGGGCCACAGGCCGCTTGCCTCTCGGAAGTTCCCTGTGTGTTGAAAATGAGAGAAATGTCAAATCACGTCAGCCCAGGCTGTGGCATTTTCAAACTGTTTACACTGAGCACGCTGGTGTCTCCTGCCCCCGCGGTCCAGCGAACCCGGCACCTTCTCAAATGCCGGGTGCACGTGGACTGCCCATCTGTGAGCTCTGCCCTGCAGCCCAGCGGAGCCCGTGACATGAGTGTGGGTTGTGGCCACCAGACCCACATCCACGTGAGGAGCTGTGGGTGTGAGTCTCAGGACAAACGCGCCTCCCCAACTGCTGGGTGAGGGGAGTTCTATTCCTGCACTTAGTCGGCTTGTTTATATGTTTTTACTAATTTCCTTCTTCAAATGCAACGTTTTGTTTATCATCCCAGAGAAAGCAAAACCAGACCCCTCTCCCTGAGCCCTGCCGAGGGGGTCCTGGGTGACTGGCCCTGCCCTCAGCAGCAGCCCCGTCTCCTCAGGCTCGGGTGGGGCCAGCGGTGTCAGAGTTGCTGGAGCAGTCGGTCAGCTCAGCTCGCTGCTGGGAGGGACGCTCTGTCTGGCCTATGCTGCATGGAGGGTCAGTGGTGGACGGGCTGCTCACCTGTCCCACTCCCTGGCAGTCTCCTGAGATGCTCGCCATGCTGGGGAGGACCGTGACTTCTGGGCCTGGGCACAGGGCTCCCAACATGCTTGGACTGACCGTTCCTGTTCCAGAAAACATTCAGGTGACTGTCCCATCCCCCCGACCAGTCAGGGCCATGGCACGCTCTGCTGCTCGGCCAACCCTGCTGGATCTGATAACATCTGCCATATTTCAACCTCTCACTCCTGGAAAAGTAGCCCAAGCGTGTCACCTGCCCTCCTCACCTGGCACACCTTCTGTCAGGGTGCCCAGGAGGAAGGAAGGGCAGCCAGGTGACCAGTTCAGCTGAGTTCGTTCCCTTCCGAAAGCAGGTTCAGTACTTTTCCAAAACCTTTTTCCCAGTGGCTGAGTCAGCGGCATCCCCTCCTGATCTCTGTGCAGAAGGGAGGCTGAGCGCCCCCCGGCCAGGACGAGAGGTGGTATCTGCCGAGGATGCCCCTCTCCTCTCAACCTTGCAGGGCCGGAGAGAAAAATCGCAGTCTTCCCAGGCTGCCCAGCACTGCTGGCTTCTGGCAACGCCTGAAGTGTCCCTTGCAGCCCCTGTGAGCTGCCTGGCCCTGAGGAGCCTGCATGCCTAGGCCAGGGGATTGAAGCCACAGATGCCTCCTGCTGTCACCAGTAGAACTGATCTTCTCAGGCGTTAATTGGCTGCAAAAACGTCTTCAGTAGCTCAGCAGATGGTTCCTCAGGGGCTGTCGGCTCACTCTGTGGCTTGGGCAGTGGACGGGCCAGGGTGGACTCTGTGTTGATGATTCTCCCTTCTCTCTGGTCACTGGCTGTGCACAGGGAGCTGCTTCCACCACCCTCGGTTATTCTGGTGAAACCTTAAACAATAAGGGTGATGCCAGCCTTGTCCTTCCCCAGCAGGGACACCAGCCTTGTCCTTGCCCGGGGAGATGCCAGCCTTGTCCTTGCCCGGGGGGTGCCAGCCTTGTTCTTGCCTGGGGGGATGCCAGCCTTGTTCTTGCCTGGGGGGTGCCAGCCTTGTCCTTGCCCAGTGGGGGATGCCAGCCTTGTTCTTCCCCAGCAGGGGGATGCCAGCCTTGTCCTTCCCCAGCAGGGGACAACAGCCTTGTCCTTCCCCAGCAGGGACACCAGCCTTGTCCTTGCCCAGGGGGGATGCCAGCCTTGTCCTTCCCCAGCAGGGGGATGTCAGCCTTGTGCTTCCCCAGCAGGGACACCAGCCTTGTCCTTCCCCAGCAGGGGACACCGGCCTTGTCCTTGCCCAGGAGGGATGCCAGCCTTGTCCTTGCCCAGTGGGGGATGCCAGCCTTGTCCTTGCCTGGGGGGATGGCAACCTTGTCCTTGCCCCGGGGG
>PVKV010037898.1:0-14384 GCA_004027835.1 Alouatta palliata
TTATAATAAGAACTAATTTGAATGTAATTTATCTAAAGTACAATGTTTCCTAATTTTTACATGCAACCATTACTTATAGTTTAAGTAATAGTTATATCCATGGATCTTAGTGCACTTAATTGAAAATGCATGTTATTAAAATGCAAGACTTAATCCTTCAAAAATAAAAGCATTATCCTAAAGAATAATTGAATACTCAGAATCAGAGCAAGGGGAGGGGCCGGCGAAAGCGTTCTTTAAAAAAAAATTTAAAAAAAAACTTCCCTTTAAATACCGCACTCTCTTTACGTGGTATTAGAATTATGTCAGAGTGAAATTAGCCACTCTCGACCCGTTATTTCAATTCAGATTACAACTGCCTCTCATCCAAGTGTCAGACTTGGCACCAGAGTCAAATCCGTCTGCTGAGGAGTGACATGTCAAGGGTGACAGTGACAAATTGTCACTAAGTGAGGAATAACACATGACAGGGCATGGGTCCGTAATGAGGCATATGCATGCCAGTAAGCCTCGGGACGCGCGGGGCTGAGGGCGGAATGCTGGAAGCGCTCCGGATGCTGCGAGTTCTCATTAGGGCTCAGCGCCTCCTTGGATGGGAGTTTCCATCATTAAAATAAATAAATAATAAATAAGCTCCTAAGTGAACAACACATGGACAAAGGCCTATTCTGGTTTAAAAAAAGAAAAAGAAAAGAAAAAAGAATTCCAAATGTTTGTAAATTTCTTTTTGAAGGTTAAAATAAAATAAAGTTTTCCTTCCTGACCGCATCTTCCATCTTCATGATTTGTTTCCCCCTTTAAGTTCACCAAGATCAAGGAAACACAAACTTCCAGAATGAAATGATTCTTTCCCTGTGTGTTTGTACAAATATTTCCATGAGCACTTTGAAAGATGGTCCCATTTGCCAAGCAGAGGCTGTCAGAGACATTTCACAAAGGCACCACACGAGTGAATTTCTCATTGGTCCCCAATGAAAATAATGGCATTTTCACCCCAAGCAAAGAGCCAGCTGCTGGGAGGAGGGTGTAGAGGCAGGTGAGAGATACCATCATGAAAAATTAACTCAAGGCCACAAAATAGGAAGCATTCAGAAAGGAAGATTGAATCCCCTGTTGTTTTGTTTTGCTTTGCTTTGTTCCATTTTGTTGTCTTCAATTTCCTTTATGGGACCTCTGGAATTGTTGCTTGTCCCAGTGAACAGAGATACTTTTACACCCGAGTCAGAGGGATGCATAATGGAGTGCTGTTCTAAGGGCTCTATCCAATAAAAATATGGATTTTATTGGATAGCTGGATAGCTGGATGGATAAATGGATGGATAGGTAGATGAATGGGAGAATGGATAGCTGATGGATAAGTGGATGGATAGGTAGATGAATGGGAGAAAGGATAGCCGACGGATAAGTGGATGGATAGGTAGATGAATGGGGGATAGATAGGTAGATGGATGAAGAATGGATAGGTAGATGGATGGGGGATGGATAGGTCGATGGATGGGGGAATGATGGATAGATGAATAGGTGAAGAGATAGTGGATGGATGGGTGAATGGATACGTGGATGGATGAGGGAATGGATGGATGGGTGAATGGAAAAGTGGATGGATGAGGGATGGATGGATGAAAGGATGGATGATTAATGGATGGATGGATGGATACATGGATGGAAAGATGGATAGATGGATGGATAGGTGGAGGGACAGTTGGATGGATGAGTGGATGGATGGATAGATAGAGGGATAGTTGGATGGGTGGATGGATAGGTGGATGGTTAGGGGAATGGATGGAAGGATGAATAAATGGATGGATAGGTAGATGGATAGGGTACGGATTGGCAGACAGATTAAGGGATGAAGAGATGGATGGATAGGTGGAGGAATAATTGGATGGATGGATGGGGGATAGATGGGGGAGTTGGTTAAATGGATGGATGAATGGATAGATGTAAGGATGGATGAGCTCAGAGGTGAGTCAGAAAGTGATGACTCACAGGTATGGCTGGGGCAGGCCCTTTGGGGAATCAAATGTCTTGCTAAGAGCTTAGATTATGTTCAAGGTGGAGGATTTAAAGTTGGGAATGACGTGGCTAGGTCTGCATGGTAGAAAGATTACTCTGGCTTCAGTGTGTGCAAGCAAAGACAGTGATAGTAGAAGCAAGGTGATGAGACAGCAGTCTGCTACAAACTCCCGTCTAAGAAATAATATGGCCCAAGAGAAAGTGCTGAAAGAGATCAGGAAAAGTGAACAGCTTTAAGGGATGTTAGAAAGCAAAAATCCACAAAAACTGGTTAACTGGCTGGATTTGTAACGTGGAGAGAGAAATCCTAAATGATTCCCAGGTAGAACAGTAGAACCACTGACTACGACAGCAACACAAAAAAAGAGCAGGTTTTAGAAGGCAGTGAGAAACTGACCATTTGGAAAATGCTGAAATCTTGAGAAGGAATCTAGATTTGGGATCCCTCAGCACATTGGTGGAAATTCAAGCTGCAAGGGTAAAAGAGAGAACTCTGAAATCGAAGACCGTATTTTATCAAAATTGGAGAGGACTCAAGGGGCAATATTTACACATTTCTATAGCACCTGTTGTTTTACATGCAAATCTACATCTTTTAAGTTTTAAACACTAGTTTGTAATCTGCTTCTTTTTGCTTAATAAAAATATCATGGACATTTTCATTTATCCTTTTTCTTTCACATCATTTAAAGGCTGTTTCAATTTATGAACATGTCATAAATTACTGAACCTATCTCTTCTGGTCAGACATTTACATTATTTCTAGGTTTTCATTATCGTATGCATCTTCCTGTGATTTTGGCTCTAAATAACTGATCCTTACAAGGGCTCCCAAGAGCTCCACTGTGATCAAAGGGAGGGTGAAGAAGAGAGGTGAGATGCAGAAAGCCAAGGCACTCTCAGTGAGCATGCTGGGGACAAGAGGTTCAGTGGTGAGAGGTAATTCAGGAATCACACACCATCTGGGGTGAGAGGGAAGATGAAGATATCCAAGGTGGCTCTTCTAAGAATTCCTGTCTACCTCTGCAGCTCCACAAATTTCATGGAACCTCTCCAGGAAATTTCTTAATAAACTATTCATTTAAAAGTCACTTATTAAGTTCAATGTCACAAACATCTATGTATGGCTTAGATTGGCTTTGATTGGCCAGCTGAAGTAAGTAACCTAACTATCTAGTGGCTCAACACAACAGAGCTTACTTTTGCTCCTGCTGAACATCACAATGTCCGTTGTGAATCTGCAGGAGACTCTACTCCATAGTGTGCCTCAGGGATCCAGGCTGACAGATGCTCTACCACTTAACAGTTTCACCGTCTGGAAGATTCTGCCTCTTTAGTTGCCATGGTAGAGGAAGAGAGATTAGAGAATCTCACATGGGCTTTCCACTATCCCTGCCAGGAAGTTGCAGACATCATTTCTTCTCACAGTCCATGGGTTAGAACTGACCACAGGACCCAACCTACCTGCAAGGAAGCTGAGAAATGTAGGAAGATAAATGGAATATTAGGTGAGTTTTCTTATCTCTGCCTTAGATATAAAGAGCATATCCAAGCTGCCCCAACCTGGGACAACAAAACAAGGTTACTCTTCCATTAAATGCCCACTATACAATGGCAAAAGATTAGAAACGGCCTAAATGTTCATCAATGAGAACTTATTAATTATATCACATATATCATAAAAGACATTTTAATCAGAGAAGGCATTGATATGTTTCAAAAGAGAATGTATCGAAATGAAATAATTTCAAAATATATTATGAAATGAAGACATTATTACACAAAACAGAATGCACGGAATACTGCCAATGGGTAGAAGGGGATATATACAGTCGATGAAATATTTGTGAAATGTCTCTGATAAGACACACAGGCAGCTGGTGACATTGGTTGTCTTCAGGCAAAGGAGGAACGGCTGCAGCACGGGGGTGGATGGGACAGGTTTCACTGCTATTCTTTCTTACTATTTACTTATGTAATTAACTAATTAATTTTATTTTATTTTTTTTTTAGATGTAATCTCACTCTGTCACCCAGGCTGGAGTGCAATGGCATGATCTCGGCTCACTACAACCCACCTCCCGGGCTCAATTCTCCTGCCTTAACCTCCCAGTAAGCTGGGATTACAGGCGTGTGCCACAGAGACAGAGTTTCACTATGTTGGCAGGGCTGGTCTCGAACTCCTGACCTCAGGTGATCCACCCACCTTGGCCCCAAAGTGCTGGGATTACAGACATAAGCCACAACACCCCACCTATTTATTTATTTATTTTGAGACATAGACTCGCTTTGTTACCCAGGCTGAAGTGCAGTGGCGTGAACATGGCTCACTGCAGCCTCAACCTTCTGGGCTCAAGCAATCCTCCCACCTCAGCCTCCTGAGAAGCTGGGACTACAGGCGTGCACCACCATGCTCTGCTAATTTTTATTTTATTTTATTTTATTTATTTATTTATTTATTTTGTAGAGAAGTGGTAATTTTTTTAAAAAAATTTTTGTATAGATGGCATCTCACCATCTTGCCCAGGCCAGTGTCAAACACCTGTGCTCAAGGGATTCTCCCCCTCTGCCTCCCAAAGTGCTGGAATTACATGTGTGAGACATCACTGGGGCCTTTCCTACCTTTTAAATGTTGAACTTTGACCTGTTTTTAAAAATAAATGCATAACCTATGCAAAAAACATATAAAATTATTTTGTAAAAACCTTTAATAATACTGACTTTCTGCCCCTCACACACCCATAGAGAAACTTACACACACATACCCCCTGAGCGTGCTGGCGTTACTGAGAAGTTCCAGTCTCCCGCCTCTCTGGGACTCCTCTAAAACCACCTTGTCACAGGGGTGGCTGCCAATAGCCCTAAGGAGGCCACTCTCCTCTAGGAAGTGCCTTTCCCCCATGGTGGTCACTGCTAACACTGCCATCTGGCCTCAGGGAGGAGCCCCTGCCCTAATTCTCTCTGATACAGCCGAGACCAGGCTTTCAGGTCTTTCCATTCATCAGGGAAACCTCAAGCGTGACAAAGCAGACAGAACCTCTGCCTCTGGACAGGGGGACCCGGAGGCCACAGACCCTGCTGAACGCTGCTCCCACTTTACAGCCCAGGGGCCACTCAATCCACACCATGGGAGCCACCTCCAAGTCCAGGCCTTACATCCTGCGAGGCCCAGAGAAAGGAAGTCCCTCCCATCCTGAATTTCCTGTCCAAGGGTGGTCCTCTCTGTGGGACAACTGACAGTGAGAATAGCTGCTCCCAAGGAGGCGTGGCCTTGCCCTTTGACCCCCCATAGGACAGGAGCCCCAGAATCCAAGAGCCCTGCCTCGGTCTGTGGGCAGGTGCGCAGACGCATGAAGACTTGCATGTGAGGCTCTCCCACCCGAGCAGTGGTGCAGTGGGGAGGAAGCCAACGCACAGAACATCCAGGGCAGTGGGCAGAATCCTGTGCCAAGCTCAGCCCTGGCAAGGGTGAGATTCCAGCCGAGAGAGAGGTTCATGAAAGCTCCAGTCCATTAATTAATTTCAAGTGTTTGGGGAAATCAGAGAAAATTTGCTAAAGAAAAATCCCAGACCTCCAATTGGCCAACTGCTCCCCCTGCTCCTCCCCACTGAAGTCTGGTTCTCTTGCAAATGTGTCCCCAGCCAGCCCAGCTCCTTCTGTCAAGCCCCCTCCCTGCCACCAGCCCTCCCCAGGAGGTCATCCAGCAGCTCCAGGGAAGCTTCAGACATAAAATCACGGTGGCTTCAGGCTGCCATTCCTCACCTTGGTAACAAGTGAGTCTTCAAAGTTTACAGATTTCTTTTTTTTCTTTTTTTTTTTTTTAAGACGAAGTCTTGCTCTTGTCGCCCAGACTAGAGTACAATGGCGTGATTTCTTCTCACTGCAACGTCTGCCTCCTAGGTTCAAGCAATTCATCAGCCTCCTGAGTAGATGGATTACAGGCACCCACCACCACGCCCGGCTAATTTTTGTATTTTTAGTAGAGATGGGATTTCACCATGTTGACCAGACTCGAAATCCTGACCTCAGGTGATCTGCCCACCTCGGCTTCCCAAAATGCTGGGATTACAGGCATGAGCCACCGTGCCAGGCCTGGTTGCAGATTTCAGTTGTGTTGCAGGATGGACTGTGAATCCTTGGTCTGGCCACTGAGACCCCAGAGTGATTACAGAGGTCCCAATCCAGAGATTCCAGGGGCAGGAGGCCAATGCTGATTATGTCCAGGGCACTGGGAAAGAGCAGTAAGCATGACAAAAAGTCACCCTGTCCTGCAGGTCCTGTTGAAGACACCCACATAGACCAAGAAGGATAAACAAAATGATTACAAACCAGGATACATAACACCCTTGGATACAGATGATGACCAGAGCCGGTGCATGCTCACTCAAGGCATTTTTCTTTCACCAGTTGAGTGTTTAAACTCTGCTATTTTTGTCTCTTAGTGCACATGCCTGAGACCACTTGCTCAACTCCTGAGATCTTATTGGGAAGCTGCTGATCACAAGTTTCAGGTGTTTCTGTCTGTTGGGAGACCTTTCCCTCGCGCTGGCTGCAACCAATTATTGTTGTATAGAGATAGTTCTAACAACTTCATGACCATCACCTGATGGTTCCTGACATTCCTGGTGGGGCAGGGGACACCTCTCCTGCCCTGCTCATGTCTGCCTGACTGCCTCCTGTAACAAGCATGTTTCAGAAACTAAAAAAACAGAGCGCAGTGCAGTGCAGGGAGGGAGGGTACAGAGTGAGCTAGGAGAGAGGAACCCAAGGAGGGAGAAGCAGATCATGCTGCCCCCTGGGTGTGCTTTTGCCCTAAGGGCTCAGAATGGGAAGCCATCAGAGGGGTTTAGCAGAGGACAGCCCGATCATTGGGACAAGTGTGGGAAGAATGAAGTCAAATTTAAAACTTCCAATCATCATAACACAAAAAGACAAATCACAGGTTGGGAGAAGGTGTTTCCCATTTGTATCAACAGCAAAGGGAAAGGATCTAAACATATATAAAAAACATTGGCTGGGCGCAGTGGCTCACACCTGTAATCCCAGCACTTTGGGAGGCCAAGGCAGGTGGATCACAAGGTCAAGAGATCAAGATCATCCTGGCCAACATGGTGAAACTCCATCTCTACTAAAAAATACAAAAATTAGCTGGGCGTGGTGGCACGTGCCTGTAGTCCCAGCTACTCGGGAGGCTGAGGCAGGAGAATTGCTTGAACCCAGCAGGTGGTGGTTGCAGTGAGCCGAGATTGCGCCACTGCACTCCAGCCTGGCGCCTGGTAACAAAGCGAGACTCTATCTCAAAAAAAAAGAACATCTACGAGTCAATAAGAAAGAGACAAAAACAACCCAAGAGGAGACTGAACAGACTTTTCACAGAAGAAGAAACACCAGTAGCCCACAAACATGTGAAAAGATGTTCTGCTCAAAAATAATTCAAAGATGCAAATTTAGTGTGCATGAGCTTGGGAAGTTCTGGAGGACCCAACGAAGCACATGTTCCATTAGGAAGTAATTGCAGCTATTTAAAAATGAAGAATATATATTTTTAGATGTGTATGTATTGCCTTTCAAATGGCTACTAAATCATTAGGACATACATATGTTTTTTGACCTAATATAATAAAGAGAACTCCTGGGTGTTTTGTTGAGGGATTGGTAGAAAAATTCCTGAGATCTTAATAGTGCCTGAACTCATTATGTTTGGGGCCTGTGGGCTGGAACAGATGAACTGTCCTGGAATAAATCTGTGAGGTTTCCCCTGAACCAGGAGTTCAGAGAGGGCAGAACCCAAGAAATCAGGGGCTGCATTCTGCAGGGGATGGGGATGATGGAAGAACAGACACAGTCTTTTTCTTTGGGGTCTGTAAAAATTCCTCTATATGAAACTGTTAAGTTCACCCTGGTCCCTGTTTCAGGAGGGTACAGAAGCAATATGGCTGGAAGTCTGATGGAGTTCAGAGGAAATGGTCCAGACTCTGAGTAAGGGGTTGTATTGTGTCCCCCAAAAGAGATATATCTAACTCCTAACCCTTGGAACCTCTGAGCAGAAACTTCTTTAGAATTAGAGGTCGTCACAGACATAATTAGGCTGAGAATCTCTGTGAGTGATCACCCTGGATTTAGGGTGGGTCCCAGCTCCATGACTGGTATTCCTCTACAAGAAAGGCAGCAGGGGATTTAAGACAGAGAGGCTTAGCAGGGAGGCCATGATGTGAAGATGGAGGCAGAAACTGGAGTGATGCTGCCACAAGCCAAGGACACTGGGAGACAAGAAGATCCTACTCCAAAGCCTTCAGAGGGAGCGGGAGCATGGTCCAGCCCACACCTTGATTTCACCTGACTTCCGGCCTCCAGAACTGCCGGGGAACAAATTTCCATTGTTTTAAGCCACCAGTCTGTGTTGATTTATTATGGCGGTCCCAGGAAGCTCTAATGCATCCAGTTTGGCCATTGCAGAGTGTGAAAGGAAATTAAATCTTAGAACCCCAAACTCATTAAGCCAAAAGAAAAATTAAGCTTGGAACTAGGTGGTCACGCAAACCTTCCCTGACCCCACTTTTGATTCCTAAATAAGATGACTACAAGATGAAAAGCTACATGCCTCCCCTATATTTTGCCCACAAGGAAATTCCTAGTGAGCTCCAAGATCCTAACTCTAAGGTGTTCCTGTTAGAATTTCACCATGGCAATGTAAATTGACAGCTTATCGTTACAGGTGCAGTCACACACCCCCACCCACCAGACACAACTGCATATCTGATTGCTCCCCTGCCCCATTGTGTCTGTTTCCTGATGTAAAAATGCAGACTCACTGAGCCACACAAAGGCAGGAATGACTACTTTTCCCTACCACCGCTTACATAAAAGTTGTGTGCTTCTCAATGTCCCGCCCTTTCCCCTTTAAATTTGGAGCACTCAACATCATCTTCAGAGAAAGGCATAAACCTGTCTCCTGGGAGCATGTCCTTAACTTTTGCAAATAAACTTCCTAAAATGATTGAGATTTGTCTCGTTATTTTCCTTGATTGACAAGAGAAATGAGCAACAGGTCTGGCTGACACCCAGATCCACCGCTTCCTGGGAGGGCGGCCTGGGAGCTGCTCGGGGCAAGCCCACTGGCCAGCTGACTCTACCTGTATCTCTGCAACATAAACAGCTCTGCGCCTTGGTGTAGAGGCCTCCTGATGTGGGCTTGCTTATTTTCTCCAAGGTCAATGCTGTGTTTGGGAGAAGTAACAGACACACAGTCTTGTTAGGCAGGAGCAGGCAAGGAGAGGTGATAGGGGAGCCCTGAGCTGGGTTCTGGCCCCAGCTCCACCCTTCTGTGCTGCGTGGCTGTGGGTCTGCCATTTCCCTCTGTGGGAAATCTGGAGCCCTCTTGCTGGTGGCCTCACTGACCAATGAGTTAGTAGTTGGACCCTGCACAGCCATCTGCAGAGGGCCATAGTGGGTGTCTGGTGGCCTCAGACTGCCCAAAGGGGAGTCCCACTGGGAAGACACATCTACCCTGGGTGAGAATGAGGAAGCGCACTTTGCTGGATGTATTAGTCTGCCAGGGCTGCCGGCACACAGTATCACATGCTGAGCAGCTGAAGCAACGAAAACGTATTGCCTCACAGTTCTGGAGCCTGGATGTCCAAAACCAAGGTGTCCTCAGGGTTGGTTCCTTATGAGCAACTTGAGGAAGACTCTTCCACTCTGCTGTCCCGGCTTCTGGTAGCCTCAAGTGTTCCTCAGTTTTTTAATGACTGAGTTTTCTTGTCTTCACATCCTGCTCCCTGTGTGCCCATGCCCAAATTTCCCCTTTTTACCACGACATCAGCCATATTAGATTATGGCCCCTCTAATGACCTCATTTTAACGTGATTTCCTCTGTAAAAACTCAATCTCCAAATAAAGGCACATTGTGAGGTATCTGGGGGACAGAATTCAATCCAAAACTGGAACAACCACCAAAAAAAAAATCTCAATCCAGCTCTTTCTCATATCTAAGCGACGATAGGGCACAGATTCTTCCAGAAGTCAGTCAACCATTTGTGGCTTGGGAAGCTGGAGAGGGGAATAAAGAGAAATTGGAGGTGACATTTGTTGGGTTGTCTTGGCAAGGAGACCAGCCCTTGGCCATGCTGCCTGGGTTTGAATCTCCAGCTTTGTTCTTTGCTAGCTCTGTGGCCTTACACAATTTTTTTAAAACCCGACAAGTCTCAGTTCCTTCTTCTTTAAAATGAGAATAAAATACTAGTACCTCTCCCCTCACAGTCATAGGGTGACTGTGAGAATTAAACGGAAAGATACAGGTGAAGCGCCCAGGGCAATGCCAGCACACAGTAAGCCTTCAGCAGAGGGTAACTGGAATAAATATCTCTATGTCTCCAGTCTCTGGCAAACTCAGGAGTGTTTGATTCACATGTGGCAAGTAAGAAAGAGAATGAGGGAATAAAATTTAAACCAATAAGTTGGCAGAATTTGCACAGGCTCGGAAATGACCACTAATTGTACTTGTCCATGGAAACAGACAAAGGTAGCCAGCCAGCGGAAAGGACTGCTGATGTCATGGCCTTTTCCCACCAGTGAATCCTCTGTGGGAGAAGGTAAGTTCACGGTTGCTCCCACTGTCGACTGGTAAATGTTTCATGCTATTTACGAAGCAGAGCAATTATGTATAATTATTCCATAATGCAAACACATTATGAATACTTAAAGCACCATTTTCTTCCTCCTCCTAAGGAATCTGGTTGAACTCTGTGCTAAAGATGTTTTGTGTAATTGAAATTTGGAACAGGTGTAGAAAGGGATAAAGAGCCTTTCTGACAGGTTAAGGAAACTGCAATAACCCATCTTGTGAAAATAGGAAAACTGTTCTAGGAAGGCCAGGGAAGGGCTCTGTCGTGGAGGTATCCTTCAGGGCACAGCATCAAATACAGCTGTGTGGAGAGATCAAGGGCTTCAGGGAAGCGGTCCCCCATAGCCAGTTGCTCTCTAACATCCCCCTTTTACATTTCTGTACCCCACTTGCCATTTATGGAATTATCTTTACTTGTTCATCTGTCCATGGCCTGCCTCTCCCACTAGAAGGGAGGAATTGGTGGTCCCATTCACTAGTGTGTCTCCGTGGCCATGGCACCCAAATGAGGGCCCAGCACATGGCAGGCACTCAGTAAATATCTGTCAAAGAAGCAAGCAAATAAAGAAGTAATAAGCCTGTATTAGTCTGTTCTCATGCTGCTAATAAAGACATACCTAAGACTGGGTACTTCATAAAGGACAGATATCTAACGGATGCACAGTTCCACATGTTTGGGAAGGCCTCACAATCACGGTGGAAAGTGAATGAGGAGCAAAGTCACGTCTTACACGGTGGCAGGCAAGAGAGCTTGTGCAGAGGAACTCCTCTTTATGAAACCATCAGATCTCATGAGACTTACTCGCTATCACAAGAATGGCCTGGGAAAGACCCATCTCCATGATTCAACTACCTCCCACAGGGTTCCTCCCACAACACATGGGAATGATGGGAGCTACAATTCAAGATGAGATTTGGGTGGGGACACAGCTAAATCATGTCACTCCCTGAAGGGAAGGAGTAAGTGGAAAAGGAATCATTTCATTAAGTGGGCACTTGCTCTATGGGTGTAGTCACATGATCTCATTTAATCATCACAAGCCCTCTTGGGGTTCAGTATTTTACTCACAGTGCACAGATGAGGACACTGAGGCTCGGAAATGTGAAATGATTTATTTGCCTGAGATCACACAGGTACAAAGTGTGGAGACGAGATTCTCACCCAGGCCTCAGCCCCTTTCACTCTCTGGACTGTCTTTTGCATCAAACATCAGGCACTCTGATCAAAGGAGAAATTTGAATGGGCAGTCAGATCACCATAAATCACCCAACTGAACCATCTCACTGTAATAAGAAGGGAGCAATCAGACACAAAAGATGTTTGCAAAAAGGAAAAGAGAATCCCAGTAGCTGGGGGAGGCCATTCATTAAGGGGGCTCAATTGCCTGACAGCTGAATAGAAACTTGAACTGCAGCCTCTCAACCTGAACTTCGGCTTGGCCTAATTCCATATCGAGTGACAACAGTTTGCCATCTGTCCTGAGTCTGGTCCTCCAAGGACCTCAAAGGGAAGATCCAATCTCCCTTCACTTGGCCTTGACACACATACCCTATCTATTCCTACTTAAGAAACAGTATCAGCATTTATTCTCCGGCTCCTCTCACAGATGGCTGGACAGTTGCCTGTTGCCTTATCTGCCACTCCACCTGAGAGAGTTAGGGATAGGAATGGGCACTTTACAGTGAGGATGGAGCTGATAAAAGCACACATAGGTAGAGTATTTCAACTGAAGTGGAACGGGTGTAACCCACCTCCTTTGACCTAAGTGTTGCTCAAGTATTGGAAAGGACATGGACTTGAGAGTCAACCGCACTGTGTTTCAAATCCCCGCTCTCTCATCACTAGCTGTGACCTTGAGCCAGTCATTGTACTTTCTCTGCTCAGCTGTCTTATCTATAAAAATAACTCCTTCCCTGTGGAGTTCTTGTGAAGATTTAATTTAATGGGGGTAATGTATGTAAATCACTTTGGATCTGACATTGGGAACGAGCTTCTTAAACAGTAGGTATTATTATTATTAGATTACATAGATTCTGAGCAAATGTCTCTTAAACTCAAGAAGTCTCCAGGAACATGGCTGAAATCGTTGTTGTTGAACCTAACCTCTTTCCAAAACTCATAGAGAAAATGAGCACAACATAGAGCTATGAAGATCATTGGAAGTCATTTATCTGTCCATTTTACGAATGGGGACAACGAGGCCCAAAGAAAAGGAGACAGGTAGGCAAAGGCCACCCAGCAAGTCAGTAGCAGAGTGAGGAGGCGAAGCCCAGACCCCTGAGCTTCCCCTCATAACCCCCTCTCTCTGCTCATTTGCATCCATTACTACTGCTGCATAGCAAATATCCCCAAAATGTAATGGCTTAAAACGACAACAACAGTCATAGTTTGCTAGGGCCGACACACCAAAAAAAAATGCACACTGGGTGGCTTAAACAACAGACATTTATCTTCTCATGGTTCTGGAGGCTGAAAGTCCACAATCAAGGTGCCGGCAGGTTGGTTTTCCCCAAGGCCTCTCTCCTTGGCTGCAGACAGCCGCCTTCTTGCTGTGTCCTTGGTGGCTTCTTCTCTGTTCATGCACACTCCTGATGTCTCTTCCTCTTCTTGCAAGGAAACCAACCCTGTTGGATTAGGGCCCACACTGCTGACCTCATTTGACCTTAATTACCTCCTTAAAGGCCCTATTTCCAAATACAGCCATATTCTAAGGCACTGGGGTTAGAACCTCAACATGCGAATTTGGGCAGTGGGCCAGTTGTGGAGGGAGACACAGTTCAGTCCATAACATGACCTCTCACTGTTTCTGTCAGTCAGGAATTCCAGAAGGCTCAGCTGGGCAGTTCAGGCTCAGCATCTCTTTCAGGCCATTGCTGTTTTGGATGGGGGAATGTAGATGGAATTGTGGGGTTGGAGCACCCAGAGACTGGCCCAGCATTTCTCTCTTCACATAGTCTCAAGGCTTCTCCAGATGGTCTCTCCATGTGGTTTAGTGTGGGCTTCCTCATGGCATGGTTGCCTTCAGGCAGTCAGTCTGCTTATACAGCAGTACAGGGTGTGACCCAGGGGATCCAGCGAGCAAAATGGCAGGTGTACAGAGCCATGCTGCGGCACCACCTCCACCTCCTCTATTGGTTACAGTCACACCATGCTTGGCTGAGTAGTGCCCTAAAATTCATATCCACCTAGAACCTCAGAATGCCACCTTATTTGGAAACAGCACCATTACAGACATACTTAGTGAAGGTAAGGTCTTACTAGAGAACGGCTGTATTAGTCCATTCTCACACTGCTATAAAGATGCTACCTGAGGCTGGGCATGGTGGCTCACGTCTGTGATCCCAGCACATTGGGAGGCCAAGGGGGGCGCATCACAAGGTCGGGAGTTCAAGGCCAGCCTGGCTAACAGAATGAAACCCCATCTCTACTAAAAATACAAAAATTAGTCAAGCATGGTGGCACATAGCTGTGGTCCCAGCTACTCAGGAGGCTGAGGCAGGAGAATCACTTGAACTGGGGAGGTGGAGATTGCAGGGAGCTGGGATCGCACCACTGCACTCCAGCTTGGGCAACAGAGTGAGACTTCAAAAAACAAAACAAAACAAAAAGATGCTACATAAGACTGAGACTGGGTAATTTATAAACAAAAGAGGTTTAATTGACTCACAGTTCCAGGTGGCTGGGGAAGCCTCAGGCAACTCACAATCATGGCAGAAGGCAAAGGGGAAGCAAGCCACATCTTA
>PVKV010037899.1:0-14410 GCA_004027835.1 Alouatta palliata
CTCCTGGGAGACAGGGGACTAGCCACAGGGCTCCTAAAGAGTAGAAGAAAAATATTCTAGATTAAGTCAGAATATCTTGGACTTGTTAACTTAGTTCAATAATGATCAACTGACATACATAGGTTAAAAGGCTATTTTCATTCCTCAATATTAGAATCACAATATTTACAGAAGTATTTATTTTTAAAGTAGCACTTAAAAAAAAAAAGAAGTAATTTATATTTAGATTAAAAGCTCCCGATACTTTCACCCCATTTGTTAAGCCCAAAACACTTCAAGCAACTTCAAGTTCATAAATTAATAAGGACGCACAGACCCCAACCAGGATTAGACAGAATGTGTTCCAGGTTAGAAGGGGACAGCATGGCTCAATGATGTCTCTCATGGAACACTTGTGCTCTACTGTGATGAAGATTTTCTTCCCGAAAATCGGAATGTGACGTCCCAGATCCTCTGGCTGGTGGCGGTTAGTAGTCTCCCGATTCTAATGGTGTGCTGGAATCAGGTGGTTGCCTAGAAGATCAATCCAAGCTCCTAGGCACCCTCACTCTTATAGGCCTCAATTATCCACCTGTGAGGCTTAGGAGGGCTGACCAACTTGAAGGTTGAGAAAACTTGCTTAAATGAGGAATGGTTATTCCAGCATCAACTGTACTTAATTCTAGTGTAGAAACTGTTTTCATTCTGGAGATGGTGAGTCCCAGAAGATCATGGCCAAGAAGATGTCCTAAGTGGCTTCCTCTCAGAGTTTATGCCCAAGAGGGAGCCATCTGGCCACTTGCTTCTTCTTACATTTCTAATAGCTGTTCCATTTCCTTAAGAGCTGCTGTTAAATCATTTACTTGATTGTTATATATGGTTTGCTGTTCTAGGAATCGGACTCTTTCTTCTTTCATCTCCAACTTTACCTTTAAGGCCTGCATGGAAAGACATTCCAAAAGAAAATAACACATACACAAAACTCTTGACTAACAGGAAACACAATACCCACACCAGAACATTAAGGTTCTATTCCACTGAGGAAGACCACTGGAATATCAACAAAGACTGTATCTTCTATTTTAGATTTTGTTTCTATGTGCTGGTTTTAGGAATTGTCCCTCTGGTAGCAGAGAAGGCCTAGACTCCTGTATCTAAACTGGAGCAATGAAATCCTCTAGGTTTGGTGCAATATCCATGATTCATCCAAGCAATCCGAAGCAGTCCAGACCAAAGAATCTGTGTTTCTTACTACAGGTCTTCTCCTTGAGTTATCAAGTTTCCATAGAATGGATTTCATGTAGGTCTCCATTCTCAACTCTAAGCAACCTACTGTGTTACACATTGCCTCATGCCTTGGCGATGTGAACATTTCTAAGAGGCCTCAGTAACAGAAAAAAAAAAAAAAAAATAGTGGAAAAAACTGGTAAAATCCAAATGAAGACTTGGAATATAGTTAATAGTAATGTACTGATGTTGGTCTTTTTTTTTCTTTTTTTTTTAAAGGTTTATATTTTTAGAGACACAGTCTTGCTGTCACCCAGGCTGGAGTGCAGTGGCATGATCACAGCTCACCATAGTCTTGCCCTCCTGGGCCCAAGTGGTCCTCTCGCCTCAGCCCCCTGAGCAGCTGAGACTACAGGTGTGTGCCACCACGTATGGCTATTTTCTAAATTTTATTTTGTAGAGATGGGGTCTCGCTATGTTTCCAAGGCTTGTCTCAAATTCCTGGCTTCAAGTAATCTTTCCACCTCAGCCTCCCCAAGTGCTGGGATTACAGGCGTGAGCCACCACGCCTGGCTGATTTCTTAGTTTTGACAAATATACCTGGATAATGTAACATGTTACTACTGGGGGTGGGGGGAGGGAGCACATCAAGAAGGATAGCTCATGGAGGCTGGGCTCAATACCTAGATTATGGGATGATCTGTGCAGCAAACCACCATGCACAGGAAGAAAATGCACACAAACTTGCATATCCTGCACATGTACCCCTGAACTTAAAACTTAGAAATTAATTGATGACATTATGCTGATTAGATCTAGTAAACAAAAAGAAGAAGAAAGTTAGAAATTTAAAAAAATGTTACTATTAGGGTAAGTTTTCTGTATTAACTTTGTAACTTTCCTATAAACCTAAAATTATTTATAAAGTTTATTAAAAACAAATAGAAAAACAGGAAAGACCCCACCATAAATCTACCTCTCACGGTAGGAAATTGTCAGGGTGATGACTGCCTCTCACCTGTAATTCCTCCATCTGCTTTTTGGCTGTTTCGTTAAAAAGCTTCAGCTCCTCTTGCAAAGTTTCTAACAGCAACTAAGAGAAGAGTACAAGGTAGTAAACAAATCTTCACATAAAACCAGAGTTGCATTAGATGATGGCTAACATCCCTTCCATACAGTTCCCAGCAAAGGAGTCAGGGGAGAAATTTGGTAAAGTGTAGAACTGAGGATCCAGAAAGCTCTCTCTACATATTTACCTGTGATGTGCTTCAAATTTTCAATTCAGACTCACTTATAGTTGTAAGCACAAAGCTACCTTGCGAGTAAAATATGCTATTTTGAGTACAAAATATGCTATTTTTCTTTTCTACCACCACAGATAATCAAAGGCTGTTTCTCAGGGTTTGCGGAACATATAGCAGAGACCTTCTTAGATTTACAGAGCCCCACAGTCACTCAGCCCTTGTGCCCTTTCACACCTACGTCCTCACCATAGAGTCCATGTGAGCAGTAGTGGATTCCTGTTGTGATGCCAGGGTCTCACTACCTAAAGCTGATGAATACAACAAAGTCAACTTCACTTAGGGAACTACACACCTTAAACAAAAGAAAACAAAAACCCTCTGTAGACAAGTACAGGAATATTCATGAGGGGAATTTCTCTAAGCGTCTGATCCTGGACTTTCTCCCAAGTTTTCACCTTGGCAGGGTCACCCACACCTGCCCTATAGAACTGTATTTTATCTCCTTTCAATCTAGGTTTGCATATGGCCAAAAACTCAGTATACTTTCTCCTCAGGTCAGTGGAAAATTTGTCCAAAGGAAATGTGTAGGTTGGATTTTTTTGTTTTGTTTACAATTCACAAAGCTATTTTAAAAAGTCTTTCAGGCCTTAACAAATTATTACTTTTGGTAACAGCGCATGCATGTAATAAATTAAAATCATGCAAAATATTTATGGTGTCGGGCGTGGTGGTGCACACCTGTAGTCCCAGCTACTCGGGAGGATTGCTTGAGCCCAGGAGTTGGAGGCCAGCCTGGGCAACATAGCGAGATCCCATCTCAAAGAAATAAACAATGTTAAATTTAAAAACATATATATTTAGGGTGACTATAAAGAATGTCCTAGGCTGGGCATGGTGGCTCAGGTCTGTAATCCTAGCACTTTGGGTAAGCCGAGATTGCACCACTGCACTTCAGCCTGGGCAACGGAGTGAGACTCCAACTCAAAGAAGAAGAAGAGGAAAAAAACATCCTAAACAGTAACCTAAAGATTAACAAGTACCGTTCGAATTCAAAGTCAGTATTCCTTAATACAAAAAGGCCTGGGCCCCTTTCCTGGGCATTCTCTGGCTCTTTGACTCAGTCTGAGGCCCTCTTACAGTCTTTGGGTAATTCCTTCTGCTCTCTTTGCTACAGATTCTTTTTTTTTTTTTTTTGAGATGGAGATTTGCTGTTGTTGCTCAGGCTGGAGTGCAAAGGCACGACCTCGGCTCACTGCAACCTCCGCCTCCCAGGTTCAAGCTATTCTCTCTCACTCCAGCCTACTGAGTAGCTAGGATTACAAGCATGCGCCACCCTGGCTAATTATTTTTATTTTTATAGAGATGGGGTTTCTCCATGTTGGTCAGGCTGGTGTTGAACTCCTGACCTCAGGTGATCTGCCCACGTCGGCCTCCCAAAGTGCTGGGATTACAGGTGTGAGCCAAGAAGCCCAGCCTTTGTTAGATTCTGCTCTCTGGGGGACAGGGTCAGAACAGTAGTCATATTTTAGTCACTGTGATTCTGCTGATTAGCCAGTTTTAAGAATGCTTGAAATAGTATTTTCTCTCTCTTCCCATTTGGAAAAGTTACTAGTATGCTTGAAAGGAAGAAAGTGTTCAAACAAAATGTTTCTTTCAAGCATACTAATAACTTTCCCAAATGGGAAGAGACAGAAGATGTTCTCCCTTGAAAGGAACAAAATGTTTCTCATCTATTTTCGAGGCATATCTGTTGGCACTAAATGGATGGCATAAAGTGTTCAGGTAAGAAAGAGATAACCTTCTCTCTACAATCATCTGAAATTCTGTTGTCCAGGCAAAAATCAACATCACATGAAAACAAACAGAAGCTCCCCAAAATCTTTAGGGCTTTACTAAGTAACCCCTGTACTTACTGGTCTAACAGATGCCATGCTGCCAAGATCAACCCAGGAAGGGGCACATCCATCAATTCCTTCAAAGGCAGCTAGCTGTGTGCTGTCTCTTACCTGGATCGAGGCCCTTGCTCTCCAAAATTGCCAAACAATTGTCCCGAAACTTCTCTAGCAGCTCTACCTTCTGGGTCAGGTCCTTCAGCTCTCCCTATTGGAGTACCACACAGACAGATCAGGAACTGTTCCACTCCCCAGGGGTGGTCACACTATCTTGCCCTTGCTCTTGGACAGCCAAGGCAAAAGCCTGGCTTTTTTCTGCTCTTGGGCAGCTGTGCATTAACAAGTTTGCTCACCCATGGGGCCATCTATCAGGATTCCACACGCATCGCCCAGTGGCAGCTGGTAACAGAGCTCTAGTGGGTCTCCTACCTGAGTTTCAGTCAACTTCTGGTGCAACTGCTTATTGACAGCTTCTAAGAGCTGGTTCTTGTCCTTGAGCTCTTCTTCTGATTTCTGCTTACTTAGTGGTTTGTAGCTGTAATAATAATCATACTTACATGAAAAGATAAAAGGGTTAAGAGTATGGTCTAGGGAGTTATACAAACATGTTCTTATCCTGGCTGTTACTTAGGGGTGTATGACCTTCACTGAGTTGCATGACCTCCTTGAGGCCCTGTTTCCTCATTTTTAGAATTAGGACAATACCCACATCTAAAAATATTACCATTAGGAATAATAAGAAAACACATGTGTACTTCTGAGCCCAGTAGCTGGGTTAATATCTAATAAAATATTCTAATATTAGTCTATCTAATAAACTCTAGTATCATCAATATTAGAGTTTTCTTGAAGTTCTCAGTCTTTCCTGTTAGTATTTTGTCTTCAAAAAAAAATTTTTTTTTTGAGTCATAGTCTCGCTCTGTCATCCAGGCTGGAGTGCAATGACGTGATCTCAGCTCACTGCAACATTTGCCTCCCAGGATCGAGCAATTCTCCTGCCTCAGCTTCCCAGTAGCTGAGATTACAAGTGTGTGCCACCATGCTCAGCTAACTGTTGTATTTTTAGTAGAGACAGGGTCTCACCATGTCTCCCAGGCTGGTCTTGAACTCCTGACCTCAGGTGATCTACCCGCCTTGGCCTCCCAAAGTGCTGAGATTACAGGCATGAACCACCATGCCTAGCTGTCTTCAAATCTTTTAAGACATGCCCAAATAATAGATCTGGAACTAAAATCTATTTGTACAGACTTTTCTCCTTATTATTTCTATTTTTGATAGCACACTTGCAAGCTAGTCTCTGAGAGATGAATCTTTCTCCAGAATTTCACCACCACCACCAGAATCTTCATCTCGAGATCACTAACTACACGCAGCCCTTCCTCTCCTGAAGGCTTCACCCTCCTGTTGATGGGCCATAGCTAAGTGTGATTTCCAGTCAGCAGGGGTCCAGGCTTGGAGTCCAAAAAGCTCTTGCCTGAGACTCAAGATAGTAGCACCACTGATTCTTGTGCTGACAAAGGTTCTTACACCTAGCTGTGCCTCACCCCTGAAAATTCCACTATGGTTCCTGGGCTGGAACCCAGATCCTAACATATTAAAAAAGGCACTAGTGATTCTGACGCAGAACCAAGGATTGAGACCGACTACCCTAGAATAGTGACCAAGCTGATTTACCCTGATGCTCACCCTTTTCTGACATTCCTTCTGGTGGCGGGGTCAGTAGCTTTCATTTGCCTAAGAGAACAGAAACAAAGAAATGGATCAGAGACAGACAGTACTGCTGTTAAGTTTGTTGTGAACAGGCAGAACAAAGAGCTTGAGTCTCAGCAAAGAACCAGAGACAAAATACAAGAAAAATAGCACAGGCCTGAGAGTTCTGAGGGGCTGTGCCTACTGTTTCAGCACAGACTACTGAAAAGGCTTATTAGTAGCAAAGAGGCACTGCCCCGACTACCCCAGCAACCTGACAGAGCTGCTCTCAAGACGGCATGGCTATCTCATGTCACCCTCACTCACCTGGTAACTGAATGCTGGCTGAGGACACACACACTGCACTAGGGCTGAGCCGTGTGGTCAGACCAGCAACCTAGGATAACAACTAGTCCCCACCCACCACGACCATTCCTCAGGGTTGGTGTATGACTACAGAGCTGCCACTTACACACTCAGAGCAAGTGATGAAACAGAAAAGAACACCTGTTAGCATAACTCTGGCTGTGTCTCTTCAGAAAGATCAACACAGAGTTCTGGCAGAGCTCAGCAATGCTGCACTGCTCTAGCTCACTGGCCAAAGGGCAGTTGTTGGGGAGCCTCCCCAAAACCCTGTTTTCTAATTCTTTGTATTGAGCAATTTCTAGGAAGATGTTCTAACTGGATACTAATGATCTGTTCTCACCCATTCTCTCGTCTCAGTTTGCTGATTTTTGTAACATCATTCTCTGGACCTCCTGAATGAAGCTGTTTGGAAACATCTTCTTTGGACCTAACAGGTAAGAGACTCTTAGAAGTGGCCCGAGTTTGTGTGTCTGCAAAGGAAAATGAGAGGTAAAACTTCTGGCGTCATGACCCAACAGCTGCAAACCTGTAACAAACAGAGCCCCATTCTAAGTTGTCATAAATCTTTATTTTACTTTATTTTTAAAAATATTATTTATGTATTTATTGAGACAGTCTCACTCGGTGGCCCAGGCTGGAGTACACTGGTGTGATCTTGGCTCACTGCAACCTCTGCCTCCTGAGTTCAAGCGATTCTCCTGTCTCAACCTCCTGAATAGCTGGGACTACAGGCACCTAAAATATTTTTTTAAAATAAAATTTAGAAAATAGAGACAGGGTCTCACTATGTTGCCTGGTCTGGTCTTGAACTCCTGGGCTCAAGTAATCTTCCTGCCTTGGCCTCCCAAGGCAGGTCAAATCTTTATTTTCATTCTGGCAAATTTCAACATGTGAAGATTGATTCAAAAGAATAAGACTTCCAGGCTAATTGGCAGTAAAAACCAAAATTCTTTAAATGTGATAGTACAGAATGTTTGAGGGTGGCCAAAAGTTTCACTGAACTGAAAGGCTGGAAGCTGTAAAAGTGAACCTGGAGATGGATACCAGCAGAGAGCAGGGTGGAAGTTAGCAGGTAAAACATGGCTGAATCCTTGTAGCATCTTGTTAAGCTCCCCAAGCACTCTGCACACTCTCCTACTCATGACTGAGCTGCTCTGAGTTTTTTTAAACTGTTACTTTGTTGGGGTTTTTTTTCCGGAGACAGAGTTTTGTTCTTGTTGCCCAGGCTGGAGTACAATGGCTCGATCTTGGCTCACCGCAATCTCTGCCACCTGGGTTCAAGCAATTCTTCTGCCTCAGCCTCCTGAGTAGCTGGGATTACAGGCATAGGCCATGATGCCCGGCCAATTTTTGTATTTTTAGTAGAGATGAGGTTTCTACATGTTGGTCAGGTTGGTCTCAAACTCTCAACCTTAGGTGATCTGCCCGCCTCAGCCTCCCAAAGTGCTGGGATTACAGGCGTGAGCCACCACGCCCAGCTACTTTGCTGTTTTTACCAGAATGTCTTCCTAACCACTCTTTGTGTCCCCATTACCTAGGAGAGTATCTGGCATATAAATAGGGGCTCAATAGCTGTTTGTTGAATAAAGGAAACACTTCACAGTTCCATGAGTTGTTTCACAGACCATGTCTAAACCATTGTCTGGTCTCTTCCTCTTCCATGCTGCCTGCCTCTACCATCGGCCCTTCTGTCTACCCTTCTTGAGTTTAAAGGTTCCCTATTAGGCATTCTAATCTGATCTTCTTGTCAGACAACCAGAGAAATGGCCCTGCCATAACACTCTTCTTCCCCAAAGGAGAGCATTTTCCACTATCCTTGTGCCAGTCCCCCAACCACACAGTCTATCATTTGTGTTCTATAGCAAATTCAAGTAATTTATCTGGAGTTAAGCTCCCCCACTCTCACACGCAGGCTTTTCTGGACTTATTCTCACTTTGTTCACTGTAAAATGGCCGCCTTAAGCTTGACCTAACTTAAGAGCCATTACAATCAAATTGAAGAAATGAGGTACAAATGAGGTATTAAAAGGGTTCTTTCTGAGGTGTCTGTCTGAAGTAAAAGGTAACCTTGGAGGAATATCATCTCCTCCCCTCTCGAGTATTAAGTTATAAAAAATAACAAATCTACTATATGTAAAATGGAGTTAACAGTCAATTGATCAAAATTAACACGCTTGGGCCGGGCGTGGTGGCTCATGCTTGTAATCCCAGCACTTTGGGAGGCCTAGGCGAGTGGATCATCTGAGGTTGGGAGTTCAAGACCAGCCTGACTAACATGGAGAAACCCCCCCAAAACTACCAAAAATAGAAAATTAGCCGGGCGTGGTGGCGCATGCCTGTAATCCCAGCTCCGCTACTTGGGAGGCTGAGGCAGGAGAATCACGGAGGCGGAGGTTGCAGTGAGCTGAGACTGTGCCATTGTACTCCAGCCTGGGCAACAAGAGCAAAACTCCGTCTCAAAATAAATAAATAAATAAATAAAAATAAAATTAACATTCTTCATTGACTGGAATTGGTTCCAATAATTCTTATTTGCTAAAACGTCAGGAGTGCATTGTAGGAAAAATTTAGGAGGATTTAACAAAGTTGTCTCCTAAAAATGGGAGATGCTGGGAGGGGAACTGGATGGCTGGTGTCAAGGAAAGGAAGGAAACTTGCTCATCATTTCATATTGTTTTCCAACTTTGTTTTTACATGTGCATATATTACTTACTCAAAAAGCTGAAGTTTAAAAAGCTGCCCATGCTCAAAGTCAAAACAAAAAAACTTGTTTCAGTTACATATGATCATAAAGTTAGGACAGAGACAGAAATCAAAGAGATGAACACTTCCAGCTTGGCTGTGAGAGCCGGTCACTGCCCACTGACTGAGGGGCACTGCATCTAAGGGAAAGGCACAGTAGCTGAGACCTGGCTCCCGTTCTTTCAGCAACTACTAGTCCCCGCTGGTGCCAGGATTACCATTCAGGTGTTCTGTGGCAACAGGAGACAACAAACAACCCATTAAGCCTTTGGAGAAAAGCCTATTTACTTTAGAGCTCAATCCTGCCAAGGTTTGTGTACCACCAGCTGAGTGGAATCATCTGGGAAGGGATCATAAATAGCTGCTTCATAATCTCCCACAACAGTTTTCTGACGTCTGATGGTTATTCTGTAGTATAATCTCTAGATTAGACAACTCCTCGACTGCAGACGCCATGAGATGACTTTCGACCACAAGCAAAGCAACACAAAGCAGATGGCAAAGCAATTAAAAACTCTGTGATCACGTCTCTCTCTTCGCCCGTTTCTCAAGTCTTCCGCCTAGGTCTAACCCCTCTCTCCCACTTCATTGAACAAACGTGTATTAAGAATGTGGTAATGAGAGACACGGTGCAGATATAAAGGTGAACGAAGAACGCTAAGCATTCCACTTCTCAAATGACTCTCCTCTTTCCTCCCTGAAAACAAACCCAATCCCTCAATATAGCCCAAGTCTGGAAATAAGACGGATAACCGGTCAGAAGGGGATTCCTAGCTTAATGGGAATCACACTGTACGATAACAACTTGAATCTAATTGATGGACACAGCACATATGCGGGCAGAAAAATCAGAGCAGGTCTAAAATCCTACCACATGGCCCTTCCCGTAACTTCCATCATAAACCTACATAGCTTGGTTATAGGGGGCTCACAGGTCGTCTGGGCCGACGGGACGCCCTCCCTCTGCCCGCGCCACCCAATCAATCTCCACACTCCCGGGACCAGCCCCAGCCGGGCCGCAGTGCCCCGGGCGCGGGGTGGGCACTCTCACCTGCGGGCTGGCCGCCGCTCAGGGCAAAGGTGGGCTGCAGGCTGTTCACTGTTTTAGACACACTGGTCATCATAACGAGGCTGTACAGCTGAGCCCTGGAAGGTGCAGGGTGAATGTTACCCAGCGCTGGGCCACTGGGCCCAAGCGAGTGGAGGGCCTGCGGATAGCGCGACCCGACAGGCCCCGGCTCGGGTTTGGAAAAAAGAAAATCTTCCTTTCCCAGCTCATTCCGTCCTTCCTCCCGTCCAGCCCAGTCCCTAGCCCCGGGAGAGCCGAACCCAGGAGCCCGCCGGTCCCGCCCGCAGTCCTTGCCGCTCTCGTTCAGAAGATGCTCAGCAGCAACCGCCCCGTCGCGGGCCAACTCTGCCGCCGCCGTTTCAAATGGCAACTTCCGGTAGCTGGGCGGAAGTGGGCGAGATTCACACTCAGTAGACAGCCCTGTTGTACGGAAGACTCCGTCTTGGGCCGGGGCTTCGGGAGCCGCCATGCTGCACGGAAGGTTCGCGCAGAGGCCCTAGCCTGAGCTCCCCAGCGAAAGGTGTCGGAGCCCCCTGGTCTGGGCGGAGGAGGAGGGTGATGCAGTTTGCAGGCCTGAATGGAGCTAATGAGCCACTAGAGTCATATTCCGGGATGGGGACGCAAATGTGGCCACGTTTATTGTCCGTGTCACAATCCTCTTTATTTGGTTTGGGATTGTTAGGGATATTGCGAGGAGCACAGGTTATTTGGATGAAAATTACACCTTACAGGTAGAGAGTGGCAGTGGCAGGTGAGGCTTGAAGAAAAGGACCTGTGGGCTGAGATACCTGAGGCACCTACCTGAGGTCCTAATTTTAATAGCACTGATCCAGATTTTAAATAGCGATTCAAAGCTATTCCCAATAAACAAGATAGTTTCCATCACTAAATGCACTAGCTCATTCATTTCCTCTAGCATTTATTGAAAACCTGCTGATTACCCAACACTATTCTCAGTGGGTAGGAGGGAATGAGGGAGAGCAAATATCACGGTTGACCTTGGCCCTGCCCTCCTGGAGTTTACAATTTAGGAAACAGACAGTGAACAAATAATCACATAAATAAATATATATTTATGGATTGTGGTGAAACTGTGAAGAAAGCTGGGTGCAGTGGCTCATGCCTGTAATTTCAGCACTTTCGGAGGTGGAGGCAGGCGGATTGCTTGAGTCCAGGACTTACAGACCAGCCTGGGCAACATGGTGAAACCTTGTCTCTACAAAAAATACAAAAATTAGCTGGGCATCGTAGCATGCTCCTGTAGTCCCAGCTACCCTGGAGCCTGAGGTGGAAGGATCGTGTGACCCTGGAGGGGGGCAGAGTTTGCAGTGAGCTGAGATCATGCCACTGCACTCCATCCTGGGTGACAGAGTGTGATCCTATCTCAAAAACCAAACCAAACCAAACCAAAACATACACACATACACACAAACTACGACCGAAAAGTACAAAATTCTATAAGAGAGGAAAGCAGGGAAACTTAGATTTTATTGGGGGCTCAGGGAAGACCTCTCTGAGAGGGTGCTTAATTAAAGAAGGATGAGAGGGAGTTAATCTCATTGGGGAAAGGGGGAAATGCAAAATCCCAAGGCAGAAAAGGATGACTCCAGGCTTGAATAATTGTGTGGGTAGAGTGACCATTTTCTGCTGTCGGAGATTGAGAGTTCAGTTTTGAACCTGGAAAACCTGACATATCTTTCAGGCATTCCAGTGGGCTGGTCATGC
This sequence comes from Alouatta palliata, assembly GCA_004027835.1. Taxonomy (NCBI): domain Eukaryota; kingdom Metazoa; phylum Chordata; class Mammalia; order Primates; family Atelidae; genus Alouatta; species Alouatta palliata. The sequence goes on from PVKV010037899.1 coordinate 11,934, forward strand.
AGGCAATTGGAAATATAGGCCTTGAGCCCAGAAGAGAGTCTGGATTGGAGATATACTCTTGGGAGTTATTGACATGTGGATGTACTTAAAACCTTGATATTTAGGAGTTCGAGACCAGCTTGGCCAACGTGATGAAACCCTGTCTCTACTAAAAATATGAAAAAAAAAAAAAAATGGCTGGGTGCAGTGGCTCATGCCTGTAATCCCGGCACTTTGGGAGGCCAAGGTGGGGAGATCACTTGAGGCCAGAAGTTCAAAACCAATCTGGCCAACATGGTGAAACCATGTCTCTACTAAAAATACAAAAATTAGCTGGACGTGGTGGTCCATGCCTGTAATCCCAGCTACTTGGGAGGCTGAGGCAAGAGAATCACTTGAACATGAGAGGCAGAGGTTGCAGTGAGCTGAGATGGTGCCACTGCACTCCAGCCTGGATGACAGAGCGAGACTCTATCTCAAACAAAATAAAATAAAATAAAATAACAAAATAAAATAAAAGCTTGATATTTGATGAGATCAAGAGAAGTGTGCAGATAGCCTTAGGACCAAGGACAGGGACACCAGCATTTGGAAGCTGCAAAGATAATAAGGTACCTGCCAAGAAACCTGCCAGATGGGTGAGAAGAAAAAAAAGGGTGGTGTTTTAAAATTCAAGAAGGAGGAAGTGGCAAGCTGCTGAAGGAAGGAGTGGTGAACTATTGAAAATAGTTGAAAGGGCAAGCAGAATGAGAATGAAAAGCATCCAGTTAATTTAGCAACAAAGAAGTCATGGTGAGTCTAGCAAGAGGAAGGTTGGTGGAGTGTTTGGAGTGGGTGGCAGTCACATGGGCATGGGTTGAAGGGTATGTGTGAGATGAGGAAGCAGAGATGGCAGATGTAACTCCATCTGAGGTGGGAGGATCATGTGAACCTGGAGGGGGGCAGAGGCCGCAGTGAGCCGCGATCACGCCCCTGCACTCCATTCTGGGTGACAGAGTGTGATCCTGTCTTAAAAACCAAACCAAACTAAAACACACGCGCACACACACACACACACACACACACAACTATGAAGGAAAAGCACAAAATCCTATGAGAGAAAAGCAGGGAAACTTAGATTTTCCTGCTTTTAGGGGCTCAGGGAAGAGCTCTCTGAGAGGGTGCTCTGTTGTAAAAAGGGAAAAGGGCAGAGCAACTGGGTAATAACTGCAGATGGGTTATGGGAGTCAAAGGAAGATTTCCTTAAAGCTGTGGTGTGCTGATAGGAACAAGCCAGCAGAACAGAGGGAAAGGATGCTCAGGAGTAAGGAAGAAGGAATATGGGATCCAGTTAAATTCCTTTATTCATGTGCCCCAAGAAGAACCCTCTTGCCTGTTTTCACTTGATGCCCAAATTTTAAGTTTAGTTATATATATATATATATATATATATATATATATATATATATATATATATATTTTAGAGGAAGCACCTTGTCTCTAGCCTGTCACGTAGGCTAGAGTGCAGTGGCTATTCGCAGGTGTGATCATAAAGTACAGCAGCCTTGAACTTCTGGACTCAAGCCACCCTCCCACTTCAGTCTCCTGAGTACCCAAGACTGTAGGCATGCACCATCTCACCTGGCTTAAATGTTTTTCATAACTTTAAATCATTGTAAAGGACATACTTTCTGCCTGTTGTATATTGTGTTTCCTTCCTTCCTTCCTTCCTTCCTTCCTTCCTTCCTTCCCTCCTTCCTTCCTTCCTTCCTTCCCTCCTTCCTCCCTTCCTCCCTCCCTTCTTCTCTCTCTTTCTCTCTTTCTTTGCCTCGCTTTGTTGCCCTGGCCGGAGTGCAGTTATGCAATCATAGCTCACTGTAGCCTTCAACTCCTAGGTTCAAGCGATCCTCCTGCCTCAGCCTCCCAAATAGATGGGGTACAGGCACATGCCACCATGCCTGGCTAATTTTTAAATTTTTTTGGTAGAGATGAAGTCTTGCTATGTTGCTCAGGCTGGTCGGGAGCTCCTGGCCTCAAGTGATTCTTCTGCCTCAGCCTCCCGAGTAGCGGGAATTACAGGTGCGAACCACCATGCCCAGCTAATTTTTGTATTTTTAGCAGAGATGGGGTTTCACCATGTAGGCCAGGCTGGTCTTGAACTCCTGACCTCAGGTGATCCACCCGCCTCAGCCTCCCAAAGTGTTGAGATTACAGGTGTGAGCCACCTTGCCCAGCACTTTATATTCATTTATAAAATTCTTCTTTCTCTTGGTGTTTTTGGATAATTTCTATTGTTACGTCTTCAAGTGCACTACTGTTTTTTTTTTTTTCACACCAATTTGTACTTTATTTCTTATTCTTGAGGTTAGATTCTAAACCCTAAAGATATTCACACTAGTATTTAGATCTACTTATCTATAGCCAGAGACAGCTTCTATCATGGTGTCCTTAGCAGCCAAGGTTATTAAAATGTCTTTTCCCCAGGAAGATCCAACAGGAAAAAACAAACATCTCTGATT
>PVKV010037900.1:0-14405 GCA_004027835.1 Alouatta palliata
CTATCTTTCCATCCATCCATCCATCCATCCATCCACCCATCCATCCATCCATCTTTCCATCCATCCCCCATCTACCCATCCATCCACTCATTCATCCATCCATCCCTCCATTTATCTATCTATCCAACCATTTATCTGTCTTTCCATTCATCCATCCATTCATCCATCTATCCATCCATCCATCCATCCTTCCAATATTTACTGAGCCCTCACTACATGCCAGGATGTGTTCTTAACACCCAGAACACAGCCTTGAACAATGCAGGTATACAGATACAGTTTCTGTTCTCAAGGGGATAGCATTCTAGTGATTTTGATCCAATGATTTGAACCAGAATTTAAGTTAAATATTTTGGATGTTGATTACCTCAGAAACTGAAAATGTCAAGTCTACAAGGAACCTTAAAAATCATCTAGCAAAACCCTCTCATTTTACAGGCAAGGAGTCTGAGGCCAGAAGAGAAACGTAGGTGGCCAGGGTTCCCCTGGCTGGACAGTGGCCCAAACAAGATGGAGCCCAAGTCTCTGTTGGGAACATTTGCTATTGCCTGTGGCAGGCCCCCAACCCTGTGGTTTCTGGGTTTGTACTTGGCATTCGTAGGTGGATGCTTTACAAGGCTGATGTGTACCCACTAGGGTCAGAGTTGGAAAAGGGAATACAGAGACGTTTCAGGTGACCAAAATCCAGGTGAAATCACAGATTTTCATTTCTAAAATGGAAATCACGTATAGGGAGGGATACATGGGAATGTCTTGGGGTGGGGGTGACTCCAAAAGCCTGGGAGGATTGTCCCAAGGGGGTAGAGCACGTAGGTACATGTAACTGCAACATTCGTCTGGATTGGATTTGAAACCCCAGTCCAGGCTGCCGGGCAAGGTCAGCAAACCCCACATGCCTCTATCCCCACCCAGGCCGCTGGCTTGCCCGGACTGGGACTGCACCTTAGGATCGTGCCCCTGCAGGCCCCTGGCTTTGCCCACTGTGCTGCTCCCACCTGGGGGGCTGTTGCTCACCCGCAAGCTCTCTTGGGAAGGTTGTTGAATCACGGCTGCCCTCGCTCCCCACATGCATGCTGTCTTTTACTAATCTCTCTCTGATTCCTTTCCACAGAGCTCTGCAAGCTTGTTGCTTTGTTCATGGCATGGCATGCACAGAAAATAATATTCGGGTGTTGCACCAGAGCAAGGTGGAAGGGACTTGGGGTTCTGTGTGGGACGTGGTCAAAATAGTCATTACAGTTTTTACATTACTTAAGGTTGATGAAAAATTTTAAAGTACGTAGTTTAAAAAAGATATTAAAAATACATTTGTATGTGAGTTCTAGAAATCCATAAAATTATTTAAATGAGAAAACTGAGGGCTTTCCTGAGCATAACTTTTTCATGTATCAGTTTTGATGCTTAAAAAATGCCTACAATGCAATTTACCCCTCAGACTTAGTGATAATTTGTTCAAATTCCTGATAGGCGCCATTGACTAGAAACTTTGTTCACACAAGTAGATGATAAAGGTTTTGAAACCGTTTTTTAACAACAATTCAGAAATTTATGACAGTTGAATTTATATTTAAGGTCTCAAACAGTTCTTCTTTTTCTTTTGCCGATAAAAGTAATGTCTAAATTTCTCGTAATGGTTTTCCTATTGAACTTTTTTATATCCAGTATTTGGAAATAATGAATGCATGTGCACTGTTAGGGCAGTTAGTGGGTTCCCTGCCGCCAGCTCAGGCACCACCAAAGGGCACATCAGACGGACACAAGTGGGCAGATGGACCCAGGGTGTGGCTAGGGAGACTAGGGCCTCTATGTACAGCTGCACTTACCAGAAATCCCATCAGCCCTGCTCGCAGGCTGGGCCCCTGGGTGTGGGCACAGACTCCCCATGTGTTGACCAGGGGCCGGCTGCTGGAGAGGTGTGGTGGCGTGCAGCACCCCTTGGCTGTACATCTTGCGTTGGTGGTCTCGCCATGCCACAGTGTGCTGAGCCATCCTAGATGCCACCGCGGGCCCACTAGAACTGTAGGCGCTGACCAGGTCCTCTGTGTTCAGGGCTGCTGGCTGACAGTGCCCTGGCCCCCTGACCTGCCCCAGATCCCAGCTGGAGAGCTGTCCTTGGCATATTGCTCACAGGTGTCTCCACAGCCTCCCCAGGTCGCTGGACCCTCCAGCACTTCTCCCACCTGCTACATCTTTGAGCAGGTGACATTTTTCTCGTAGTCATCTGCAAAAGCTGAGATTATTCAGTAGAACCTTCACTTCTCTTCTTTTCTGTCTCAAATTCTCTATTCCTCACTTCCCTCCCCTCCCTTTCTTTCCTTCCATTTTCATTTGCAGGTATTTGCCCACCACCCTGTATTTGGCGGTGGGTGTGTATGGTATGGATGAACAGGACAGAACTCTTCTGCTGGGGACTGTTGAGCCTGGTGTGGGAGGCAGCTGGCTCCCCTTACGTAGGTCCTCTCTCTCCAGCATTTCCCACACATCGCTCCGCCTCGCCGCCCCTCTGACACACTCCCCAGGTCCCTGTCGTCTATACAATCTCTGTTGCCCCCTTTTTTACCTTGCTGCTGCTCCCTCTAATTCACTGCCTGGGTTTCTGGTGCCCACTGTGGTCCTCCTTGCCCACCCAGCCTTCAGCTTTACACCATCTGGATCCCGCATTTCCCACACAACAGAAGTTGCCTTCTCAAAGGTCACCAGAGACAGAAATGCCAAGTCCACTGCATGTCATCCGCCCTCCTCCCCGTCAGCGTCTCTGTGTGATGGCACCCTGATGCTGACCTTTATTCTTGCTGCCTTCCTCTCTGTTTCAGGGATGCCACCTTCTCCTGGCTTCCGCCTGCCTTGCTGGGGTTTCTTTTCATCACTGTGGGAGACGCAGGCCCCAAGAAGCAAAGGTGACTGCATTAGGAGCACAGGCCTGGGCCAAGGGAAAAGGCGGGCGCCGAGCCTTCCACACACCAGGATTGCGAGACTTCTGTGAGTCACTGTCAATCTTTGGGTTCCCCTTTGGTTTTCACCTTTCACCATCACTGGTAGTAAGCAGTCTCCCAGGCAGCAGAAATGTGCTTCATGTTTGGTTAAGACGCAGTAGGGAACAGGTGAGGGGCCAGATTCTGTTTTCCAGATCAGTCATTTGGATCAAATTCGAATCTCCAGAGGCAGCTCACAGCATGGGCTGTCCCTAGAGTCTCCAAAGCTGGGAAGCCACACTCCTCCGTCTGGCACTCTGAGGCCCTCTTGAAAGAGGCCTTGTCTGCACCAGAGCAGCACTCCCTCTCCTGCCCAATGAAGGAGGCCAAGCAGAGCCTCTGTCTTCTGCCCTCTGCTCCCTCTCTGACATCCCTCCTATTTCAATGGCTTGAACCTTCACTTCCCTGCAGTTGGAATCCAAATCTGTAACACTCTAGTCCTTGTCTTACCTAGGATTTTCCCAGAAAGGGTCCAAGAGAAGGGCTTGGCAACTATCTGCTTATTTGGACACTGATACTAAGCAATTGGAGTGAGGGCCCGGTGCAGTGGCCGGGCAAGGAGAGCTTCTCCAAAAGGACGTCGCTGAGCCAGCCATCTTGGGGCCCCTGTGTAGGGGTGCATCAGAATGTCCCCTAAAGAATAGGGGAGGGAAGTTCAGAAATGCCTCATGGGCATTAATATGCTCCCCGAGTGATTAGAGGGTGTATTAGCCCATTTTCACGCTACTGATAAAGACACACCTGAGACTGAGCAATTTACAAAAGAAAGGCATTTATTGACGTGGCTGGAGAGGCCTCACAATCATGGCAGTAGGTGAAAGGCACTTCTTACGTGGCGGCAGCAAGAGACAGACTGAGAGCCAGGCGAATCAGGTTTCACCTGATCAAACCATCAGATTTCGTGAGACTTATTCACTATCATGAGAGCCGTACAGGGGAAACCTCCCCCATGATCCAGTTATCTCCCACGAGGTCCCTTCACAACACGTGGAAATCATGGGACTACAATTCAAGATGAGATTTGGGTGGGGACACAGAGCTAAACATATCAGAGGGTTAGGACTTTGATCCCCTGTGAAGAGAAGGGGGACTGGAGACTCATCTTGATAAAAACTTTTTTTTCCCTCTTTGAGACATAGTTTCATTCTTGTTGTCCAGGCTGGAGTGCAGTGGCCTGGTCTGGGCTCACTGCAACCTCTGCCTTCCGGGTTCAAGTAATTCTCCTGCCTCGGCCTCCTGAGCATCTGGGATTACATGCACCAGCCACCATGCCTGGCTAATTTTTTTTAAAATTTTTTTATTTTTAGTAGAGGCAGGGTTTCACCATGTTGGCCAGGTTGGGCTTGAACTCCTGACTTCAGGTGATCAGTCCACCTTTGGCGACCCAAAGTGCTGGGATTACAGGCATGAGCCCCAGCACCTGGCCTGATCTCAGTAAAAACTTGAGCAACATGATTAGATGAGCTCCCATGCTGCTGAGCCCCTGGGCTGCTGAACACGTGCACGTGCTGGAGGGGGCACCCAGAGAGGGTGCGGCAATCTGCCTCTCCCCACCCCCGCCACACACACTTTGTGCACCTCTGCATCTGGCTGTTCTTCTGTAGCCTTTGTAATTGTGAACCAGTATTTGGCCTGTATAATCAACTGGTAAACCTAAGTAAAATGCGTCTCCGAGTCTGTGAGCCGTCCTAGCAATCGGTCAAACGCATCGGGGGGTTGTGGGGTCCCTGCTTTATAGTGGGTTTGTCAGACACACAGGCCCTAGCCTGCCACTTGCAAGTGGCATCTGAAGTGGGGCAAACCCCATGTGAGTTAGCCCGAAACCTGTGGGATCTGACGCTATCTCTGGGTGACAGTGTCCGGACTGAATTATTGGATACCCAGCTGGTGCCCGCTGCAGAACTGCTTGGTATATGGGGAAAACCCCAGACACATCTGATCACAGAAGCATTCTGAGTTGAGTGTGAGTTTGTTTTTCTCTTTCCACAAAGTGACTTGCCCAAGACCCCATTTCGGTAGCCCAGTCCTGTCCCTTATTCTGGAACTCACTGGGTCAGGCAGGGCCAGCAATTGGGACAGAAAGGGCTGGTGGTGGTGGTGGGTGGGGGGCTCGTGCCACGTTGGCCAGTCTGCTTTTGAACTCTTGACCTCAGGTGATCCACCCTCCGCCTCCCAAAGTGCTGGGATTACAGGCAAGAGCCACCATGCCCAGCCAAATACTCAGAATTTTAAAGTAAAACTGCCATTTGTAAAGACTGCATTTGAAGAAGGGAGAAGCATCCTCTCCAGTCCAACTCTGAGGACCAACACACACCAGCTTCTGAACACACGAGGATTCCAGGCTTTTGCTCATGAGAAGCTCAGCCTGAGACCCCTGCAAGCATTCCCTGCAGTCAGCTGTCGAGAGGGGCCTTGTGACACTTGGCGCTGGAGAGGAGGTGCCCTGTGATACTCAGCAGGCGAGAGGGAGCCACACTGTCCTTAGCACATTTTTAAAGGGCCACTAGAAAGGCTTTCTAAAAGCTATAATATTTGTCTAGTAACATCTCTGAGGTCGATAAGGGTTTTATAGTGTTTATCCGGGGAACAAAGCATTCATACCCTGTTTGTTAGTTGAGACTTTCTTTGTCTCCTACTGACGTGAAGCACTGCCTCATTCACGGTGGTTTGTGTGCCAATTTCCTCATCAAAGGATGCCTACACCTAGAAGGGGAGAAGCAGAGGCAGTCCCAGGTTCCCTGCGTGTGATGCTGACGCAGTTGCTTCGGCCAGGTGTGCTGGATGCGCCCTTGCTCCGCTCCGCATGGCCTTAGCATGGGAGCCCTGGTGCAGTCCTCGCACAGGTAGAAACGCTCGCTGCCTCAGACTCCGCCCTCTGCTGGGAGGCCCTTCTGCCTCAGGTTCCCCCGTCACTTTTGGGTAGGATTGTCAGAACTCTTCCCAGGAGAGCGCTTGGAGCACTGTGGTCCCTGTCCTGTCCTTGCACAGGTGGCGACGTGGCTCGGGCAGGTCGGATTGGGCCACTTGCTGGCTTCATCCCCTGGCTCCTGTACACCAGGGGAAGCCGCTTCGCTCCTCTGCTCCTTCTCATTGGATGGGCATGATGGCAGCACACCCTCAATGTGTTTGTTGTGTGGGTTAAATGCAGTAATGTGTGTAGGGCTTTAGGCCAGTGACCACCACATGGCAAGACCTCAATAATCACTTGGTATAAATGTGTTTCATTAATTTGAAATACTCGTTTCCTTCCCCAATTTTAGTACCTTTGCAGTAACAATGTGCCACCACTCCTCACAGTGGCTTTATCTAAGTGTTGGCCATGAAGAGTGCCCATTGCTGGCGCTTGAGTAAACATCAGAGGTTCTAGCCCCAAAACCAGCAGAATGGGTGTCAGTGGCCTAGTAAACCATCCAGGGGACAATATAGGTGGATTTTCCAGGTCCTAGCCATCAGTTAGCTGTGGGTGATAGTGAATTAGGCGTGTTTAGCAATATTCCCAAAGCAAGAGTCAAAAGTAGGCTAGCTCTACATAATTGCAAAACCCACTTTGCTCCCAGGGGCTTTTAGTTCTTACACTGTTTCTTATAAAACACTGCATCAGCCAGACTTGTGATGCAGAGACATATTGTGTGGAAAGACCTCAACGTCACCAGCTCTGAATCCGAAAGTGGTGCAGCAGACTTTGATCTGAATGTGAACTTTTAAGAATATCTCAAGTTACTTTACAGATATTTTTTTCCTTTTACTTATGTAAAAGAGTAAATATAAGAGAAAGCATTACCCAAATAAGCCCAAACAACTATTTAAATAAGTATAAAATAAAAATTGTCATAAAAATGCCTCATGACCTAGTGTAATTGGCAATTTCTTTTTAAATATATAATATGCAAAAAGATGTAATACATTTGTAAGTGTCTTACAGAAAGAATTCGGACGGATAAGCCAATATTTCTTTGTGACAGTTTTTCGGCGTCAGCTTGGCTGGGCTATGGTGCATAGTCGTTTGGTTAAACACTGGTCTGGATGTTGCAGTTGGAAGTACTTCATAGATGTGATTGACATTCACAATCAGTGGACTGTAAAGAAATAAAACAGATTACTTTCCATAATGTGGGGTGGGGGGACCTCATCCAGTCAGCTGAAGGCCTTAGAAACAGAACTGAGTGTTTCTTGAAGAAGAAGGGATTCAACTCTTACCTGAATTTCCAGTCTGCTGGCTTGCTCTATGGATCTCAGACTTATAAGCCCCTGCAATTGCTTGAGCCAATTCCTTAAAATAGTTACGTTTCTCTAGAAACCCCTAATATAATCTTTTAAAATAGATTGGTTAGAATTGAGAAGTGGGATCCATGTAAAACAAAGTTATATTCAGAGATAACTTGCTTTCTTTAATGCAGACTATTTTTTGCACCAGCCTTCTAGATGGCTGGTTGCCACCTACCTAGTGATTCTCACTGTAAACTCGGCATTTTCCCTGTGCTCATATGATTGGCTTCTGCAGACCCATGTGCAGGATCTTATATCCATCCCAAGTAATTTCCTTTTCACAGAATTTGGTTGATTACTTTGGCTATCATTCACTACTCAGGAGGACATCCTCTGATGCCACCTTCCTGTCTGTGGCAACGGTGGTACCCGGAAGGACCCAGGTCTGTGTCCCTGAAGGTTCAGATGAGGTGGTGCCACTGATGTCCTCATTGCCAGGTGTGGAGCAGTCACCTCGGGTCCTTGCAGGGCAGCCCAGGGTCTCTGGAGTTAGTGGCTTTGGGCTTGGGCCGCACATGAGCCGTGGTAAATGAGCGGTATTAATAGTTCTCCCAGCACAATCCATCATCCCTCAACAATGCATTTCTGGCAGTTAATTAGAAGCCACACAGTGGAATAACGAACACCGTGTTTAGAATTACAATCTATTGCTATACAACAGATCAGACAGCCCGTTGGTGCCCATGACCCTGGATGTCTTGAGTGACTGCTCCCAGTGCCTATTGAACCCTCTTTAGCAACTAACCTGCACTGAGTCTGGATGGCTTAATCGCTTCTGAGGCTGGGATGCTACCTGGGCAGGGGCAGGAGCTAAAGGAAGCAGGAAGCGGACTCCGCACACGGAGAAGGGAAACTGCTGGTGCTTACGGCGGCAGCAAACCAGTGTCTTTTCCTGGAATCCACTGATCCAACAGGAAGGATCCTACCGTGCTCTCGTTTAGGGGCACACCAACTTCCCTGTGTTTACTCACACAACGGCATACCCTCAGGGCCTCTCTGGACCCCGAGGTGGTTCCTAGGGAGACGCCAAGATTAGAACCCAGCTCCACAGCATTGGTTTATCCTGGCTCCTACGCGCTGTGGGAAATTCAGCTTCCTTATCTATAAAAGGAGCATAAATTACTGTCTATTTCTTTGATTGCTAGAAGGGGTAAATAATGTAATCATGTAAGGTCCTTCAATAATTGCATAAAGTATCCTGTCTTACACACAGTAAGTTATCAGTATTTTCTCTCTCTCTGTATGTGTGTGTGTGAGAGAGAGAGAGAGAGAGAGAGAGAGACAGAGAGACAGAGACAGAGATGGGGGAGAGAGACAGAGAGATGGGGGAGAGAGACAGAGAGAGGGAGTTCACTTTTGTGGTCACTCACTTTTATCTGCACTTTCCCCACCACAGGCGGGAGCTGCATACGTGGGGAACAGAGCACCTTCCTTTCATGCTTTGGGGTTGGGTGGGACATCTTTCCAGATCCCATTCTACTTGACAGAGCTCTTTGCTGGTCTAAGGACAGTACGTCTCTAAATCAGTTTAAGAATAGGTGAGAGAAAGCCAGAGTTTATTTTATTCTAACCATTCGGGTTTGGGAGCAGGATTGCAGGGAGGGCTGTGCTGTGCTGATAAATGCTTATAACCTGGCAGGGAAGAAAAGCCTTGGTGTAGAGATGCTGGTTTCAGCGGTGTAAATACTCTCACTATGGCTGACATAGAGATTTTGGAGTTGGGGTGGGCATGAGCAGCTCTTCTGAGTGGGTCTGATTCTGCTCCTGACACACCTGGGGAGGGTGGATGCAGGATAAGCGGGGTCTGGGTTTCTTGGCTGGCTGATTATCCCCTATGAGCTTCCTCCTGCCCCACTTCAGGCTGTCAGGCCACCTGGGAGCTAAGGATGGCTCCTCCTGCAGTTGCTGCCTAAGGCCTCTGCACGGGCCTGCTTGCTGGACCCATGCTGCAGCCCCAGAGCCTCAGAGCCTGCCTGGCTTAGCCTGCACAAGATCCCCTGCCGGATGGCATTTTACCCACCTTTGTAACTGCATTCCCCACCCTCCCACCCTCTTTCAGCCTGCAGCCTGGCGTGGTGTAGGCGTTTTGTGAATGCCTGTTCAGTGCAAACGTTATCAATCACGAGGCACTCGTGGGCACAGGGAAGGAGAATTAAAGGCCCTTGGAAGCTTCCCTTTGCCTGAATTGTGGAGCAGACTGTGAGGGCCTTTGTCTATCAGCATTTGTGGGGTTCTCACTCAGTGGCTGTGCTTGTTCCTCTCCGTATCTAATAGCAATGTGTAACTCAGCACCTCTCTGCTCACAGGCACACTGAGTGTAGAGTGGTTCTGCCAGACTCACTGCACTCCCTGTCTGTGGAGGGAAGGATTCACGGGCCCTTCCCAATTCACCAGACCAGGGCCTGACCCAGAGAAGCCTGCTGAGCGGACAGGGCTCCGTTCCCGGCTCTTGGCTCTGCCAGGCAGGAGGAAGATACACTTGAATGATTCACAGTTGCTATTCACATGCCTTGCTATCACTTTATGAATAAATTGGGTGCCTTGCAGAGAGATCACTGTATCTCCGATGCAAATCCCCACAAGACAATAAATATAGATTCCTTTGTCGTAATCACAGCGGCATCTTGATCTGCCTGCGGTGATTAAAGTGTAACCAAACTGCCATTTAATTTCATTCCAGGCCATTTCAAATTGTGTTGTGTTAAGCTATCCTGATACAGAAATACTCCCTGCAGCTCCAGCCCTGTGTGAGACTCCGTGCTGAAGCCCGTGGCTTCTGCTGAGGAATAAGCTTAGATATGGTACGTGGGTTGTATGTGAATGTCCACAAACCCCCTTCTCCTGTCGTTGGCTGTCTCCACAGAGGCCATTTTTGGCCTACAGTTTGGAAGCCTTCTCCATCCTCCTATCTATGGATGAGGAAGCTTAAACAGCAGTTCAGAGAAGTCCCTCTCTCACCAGGTCCACTGAGTGCCTGCTCAAGAACCCTTTTCAGGAAAGTCCCATGGCTTTGGTCCCGACTGCTGCTCCTATGAACAGGGCTCTTTCTGGGGCAGCCACGAGTCTGCAGAGACCGCATCAGCGCCACGGGTCTTATCCATGCCAGAGGGAGAAAGGCAGACGCCTCTGGGCAGCAGGAAATTTTAGGCTTGAGCTAGGAGGGACGCAGAAAGAAGGCAGGGGAGGAGGCTATGGGAGCGGCTGGTGAGGTTGAACCTGTGACCTCTTCTAGCAAATTGGTGGGGCTGGCCTGTGAGCGCTGCTGTAGCTGAGTGGCACCCAAGCAGATTAATCTGATTTCCTAGCAGTGATGCATCCAAAGTCACGAGGCCTCAGCTGCCCGGTGGCTCTCTGGCCAGCACTGTGCTGGGGTGCTGGGAAGGGGGCCCCAATTAATTTGTGTCTACAGGTTGACTCAACACAATTGTGAGGCCCCAGGAACATCTTTCCACCCTGTTGGCACTGGGAGGAGAAGGAAATGTGGCTGTGGTCCAGGAGGTGGGAGAGTGCAATGGACTGGTAGGTGGCAGAGGGCTGGGGTGCTCCTGGGCTGTTACAGCTTTTGTTTGTCAGTTCAGAAGAAAGAAGTTGCTTTTGATTATGCAAGGTCCTTACCTAGCTGTGATCCCATTACTTTTAGCATGCGCCCTGAGGCTACCAAGATAGGGAGTAAGGAAAGAGGATGGTTAATGAACAGGGAAGCACATCTGTTGAAGTTGTGTGTTTTAGAGGGGAAACTGTCGCTGCTGCTGCTGTGTGTGTGTATGTGTATATATGAGCATGCACACAACTAAGTGTGAGCTCTGTAATGGAAAGTGCAGGGAGAAGAGCTTGGCTGCCCAGATCCAGGATGCTGGGAGGTTCCCATTCTGGAGTCGCCACCTGCAGTCCAGGACTGAAGGGAGGTCTTGGGGGAACTCTGGGCATCCTATTCATGCAGCTGCAGCACCTCCCCTCTTCCTGACTGCCTTCTTTCAGGGCTCACCAGCAAGGCATGGGAGCTCACTTACAGCAAGACCAGGCTACATGGGAAGGCTGGGGAATGGCCCTGGACCTCGGACCACCAGGATTCAATGACAGGGAGGCAGCTGCCCAGGCTGCGGAGCCAAGGTCAGCGTGGCAGGGAGGGCAGGTCCAAGGCTGGCTTCCTACCAGCTGGGCACTCCTGAGCGATTGTATCTTCTAGCCTCTCCGCACAGCACCAGCTCAAGGAAGGGCACACAATGCTCCTCAGCATGTGCTGGTCGAATGGACAGAGATCCAAATCACAGGTCAGCTATATGACATGTTGGAGCCTAAATGCATGTTCCTCCCTATTTTGGTGAACAGCCTTGCTGTGTACCTGGTCACTGAGGGCGTCCTTTTACCTGTCGCCCTCCACGCCCAGCAGATTTCTGATGCCTACTGATTTGACATCCCGAATGTTCCGCAAATCCATCACGGCTCCCAGCCCTAGCACTGTCACTCTGGCTCCAGCCACAACCATTCCTTGCCTGTTTGTCATAGCAGCCTTCTAACAGATGTCTGCTGTCCTCCCACTCCTTCTCAGTGTTGCATTTTCGACACCTTTAAGTTTATGAATCCGCTCCTGTCATCCATCCCTCTAGCTCCTTTCATGGCTTCACATTGTCCACAGGAAGAAGCCCAAGGCAAACCTCTAGACCTTTCATGACCTGATCTCCAATATCAGTCCCCCTCCCCACTGCCCAGGCCTCCAGCCAAGTTAAACTCCTTGCAGTTCCTGGAAGTGCTGCCCTCTCTTTGCTGCTTGGACACTTGCGTCTCTTGTTCCCTCCACCTACCATTCCTCTAACCTCTGGCCTTGGCTAACTCCTCACCTTTCAAGCCTCCCTTAGCCAAGGGCTTCGCCGGACAACCGCGCTGGTGTCCCTTCTGGGTGTTCCTGAAGACTCTGTGCGTCTCCCCTCTAGCCCTTGCACATACTTCGTGAACACCCCGCCTGCTCGCCGCCTCTTCCATTAGCCTGTGTGCGTCCTGGGGGCAAGAACCACACTGGTTCTGTTAGAGATGTTTGAACCAGAGCAACTCCATCTTGAGTAGGACCTTGGTAAAATAAGGGTGAGACCTGCTGGGCTGCATTCCCGTAGGTTAGGCATTCTAAGTCACAGGATGAGATTGGAAGTCGACATGGGACACAGGTCACAAAGGCCTTGCTGGTAAGACAGGTTGCAGTAAAGAAGCTGACCAAAACCCACCAAAACGAGGATGGCGATGAGAGTGATCGCTGGTCGTCCTCACTGCTACACTCCTGCAGCACCGTGATAGCTTACAAATGCCAAGGCAGTGTCAGGATGTTAGCCTATATGGTCTAACAAGGGGGGGAACACTCAGTTCTAGGAATTGCTCACCCCTTTCCAGAAAACTCATGAATAATCTACCCCTTGTTTAGCATATAATCAAGAAATAACCATAAAAATGGGCAAAACTAGCAGTCCTTGGGGCTGTTCTGTCTATGGAGCAGCCATTCTTTATTACTTTACTTTTTAAATAAACTTGCTTTCACTTGACTCTATGGACTCACCCCGATTTCTTTCTTGCACGAGATCCAAGAACCCTCTCTTGGGGTCTGGATTGGGACTTCTTTCTGGCAACAGTTCTGGTGCCTCACCCAGTGCCAGAGCAGGCGCTCAAATGCTGCACTGTATTTTCTTGCTTCTAAGGAAATACCGTACTGTAAGGCATCCCATCTACCTGCATTTTAGGTGGAAACGCAGGTGCCCCATTCAGTGTATGCCAAATTATTTTTTAATGGTAAAATCCTGCACATGTATTTAGGCCAATGCATGTCTTTTTTCAGGAGAATTGGGATTAGTGGTTGGATCTGCCTTCTCTGCATTTGGGGTGGGTGCTTCTCCCCCAGGGGCTACAGTAGCAGTTCTGCAGAACCTCAGATGGCCACTGCGTTCCTCTGGGCATGCTTTGCAGGGACCCCTAGAGCACTTGAGGATTGCCAAAGTAATTTCAAGCGTGTTGGAAAATGCCATGATTTCTTCTGCCTTTGCTACTTGATTAAAATTGGTTTTTCATTTTTTACCTATATTGACTTATATGCTGCTGGAAGTAAAACAGAATCTCAAGAATCAGTCTGATGCGTTTGACAGATGCTGTTACTCCTGAGTGACTGTCCCACGAGACTTGTGCACTTTCTCCCTTCCAAGCCCCCTCTCCCACCCCCATGCTGTCTCCAGGCTCAGGAAGGGGTTTTGTGGTCTTTCTCAGGAAGGGAGGTACCACAAGGTCTGGATTTCTAGCCTGATGCTCCGTCAGCTTCCAAGGGTGAAGAAACAGCCTCATCCTGCGGCTTCATTCCATCTTGTCCCATGGGATTTCTTCTGCCATTGAGGAGCTCAACCTCCGTAGGCCCTGCAAACTCCCCTCCTTTGTGAGCATACATGATTCCTCATTTGTCAATATCCACGTGGAGAGGCGAGAGTGGGCTTTGTCTTTCAAAGACAATGCTGGCAGGTGGGAGGAGTGGGGATTCAGAGGCCCTTCTGTTAGTGCATGTGGGAAGGGGCAGCCTTCCTTGCAGTGGGAGAGGTTTGTATTCTTGTCTGTTACACATCTCATCTCTCTCCCACCATGATCATGAATGTAGCCTGTGCATAGCCTTCCCTCCTGTCCCTCTTCTACTCATCTCCAGTTGGTCGATTTTCAAGGTATTCTAGGATATGAAAAGGCCGAGTGAGTGGTAGTGTCCAGGCATGCAGTGTGACCTAAGGAACAGAAAAATCACTCAAGGGAGAACCTGCTTGAAAAACAAACTCAAACAAAAAAACAAAGCCACTGCTTCACTGTGACCTAAAACTTGGCTTTAAATGGCTACTTTTCATCCTAAGACCTTTCATAGGTGTGCTGTCATGCCATCCTTGCCTAAGGCCTCTGTAACTGTGGCATCACCATCCTTGTCTAAGGCCTCTGTCACTGCAGTATTACCATCCTTGTCTTAGGCCTCTGTCACTGTGGTATCACTATCCTTGTCTAAGGCCTCTGTCACTGTGGTGTCACCATCCTTGTCTAAGGCCTCTGTCACTGTGGCATCACTATCCTTGTCTAAGGCCTCTGTGACTGTGGTGTCACCATCCTTGTCTAAGGCCTCTGTCACTGTGGCATCACCATCCTTGTCTAAGGCCTCTGTCACTGTGG
>PVKV010037901.1:0-14403 GCA_004027835.1 Alouatta palliata
TCATCATTTTTGATGGCTGCATAATATTCCATGGTGTATATGTGCCACATTTTCCCTGTCCAGTCTCTCATCGATGGGCATTTGGGTTGGTTCCAGGTCTTTGCTATTGTAAACTGTGCTGCAATGAACATTTGTGTGTATGTGTCCTTATAGTAGAATGATTTATAGTCCTTTGGATATATACCCAGTAATGGGATTGCTGGGTCAAATGGAATTTCTATTTTTAGGTCCTTGAGGAATAGCCACACTGTCTAAAAACCCTAGAAGAAAATCTAGGCAAAATCATTTAGGACATAGGCGTAGGCAAGGACTTCATGACCAAAACACCAAAAGCATTGGCAACAAAAGCCAAAATAGACAAAGGGGACCTAATCAAACTCTACAGCTTCTGCACAGCAAAAGGAACAGTCATTAGAGTGAATCAGCAACCAACAGAATGGGAAAAAATTTTTGCAGTCTACTCATCTGACAAAGGGCTGATATCCAGAATCTACAAAGAACTGAAACAGATTTACAAGAAAAAAACAAACAAGCCCATTCAAAAGTGGGCGAAGGATATGAACAGACACTTTACAAAAGAAGACATACATGAAGCTAACAAACATATGAAGAAATGCTCATCATCACTGGTCATTAGAGAAATGCAAATCAAAACTACATTGAGATACCACCTCACGCCAGTTAGAATGGCAATCATTAAAAAATCTGGAGACAACAGATGCTGGAGAGGATGTGGAGAAATAGGAACACTCTTACACAGTTGGTGGGAGTGTAAATTAGTTCAACCATTGTGGATACACTATGATTAATGTAAGTACCTAGTTTACATTAGAATTCACTATCTGTGTTGCTATCCTGTGGATTTTGGCAAGTGTATACTAACATATATTCATCTTATTCATCTTTATACTATTATATAGAATACTTTCACTGCCTTAAAAATCCCATCCACCACCTATTTGTTGTTCCCTCCTTCTGATCCCCTAGCAATCTCTGATCTTATTGTCTTCACAGTTTTGCCTTTTCCAGAATGTCATAAAATTTAATTATGCAGTAAGTACATAGCCTTTTCAGATTGGTTTCTTTCACTTAGAAATATGCATTTAAGGTTTCTCCACATCTTCTAGTGATTTTATAGTTCATTTCATTTATCACCTATTAATATCCCATTGTATAACGTACCACACTTATTGTACTGAAGGACATCTTGCTGGCTTACAAGTTCTGGCAATTATGTATAAGATGAGATGCTATAAAAATTTGTGTGTAGAGTTTCATGTGGATATAAGTTTTCAGCTCATTTGGATAAATGCCAAGGACTCCAATTGCTAGATCAAAGAATACAGTTAATTTTGTAATAAACTGCCAAACTGTCTTCCATAGGTGCCATATTAATTTGCGTTCCCACCAGCAATAAATGAGAGTTTCTGTTGCTCCACATCTTTGTCAACACTTGGTTTTGTCAGTGTCTTGGATTTTCACCATTCTAATAGGTATGTAATACTATCCCATGGTTTTAATTTGCAATTACCTAATGATGTAGGATGCTGAGAATCTTTTCATATGCTTATTTAGCATCTGGTTATATTATTTGGTGAGGCTGAAATCTTTTGTCTATATTTTGGTAATTTTTGTTTTCTTAATGTTGAGTTTTAAGAGTTGTGTATTTTGAATACTAATCGTTTATCAGATATATGTTTTGCAACAATTTTCCTTCAGTCTGTAGCTTGTCTTTTCATTCTCTTACAGTGACTTTTAAATTTTTAATGAAGACCAACTTATTATTTTTTTCTTTCATAGATTGTGCTTTTAGTGTTGTATACCAAAAAAGACATCATTGCCAAACCTAAAGTCACCTAGATAGCAGAGATGTTACTCCTAGAAATTGTATAGTTTTGTTTTACAGTCAGGTCTATGATCAATTTTGAGTTAATTTTATGAAATGTTATGAATTTTATGAAGTTTTAGAATCAGGCTGCTAAAATTCATACAACAATTGAAACCATATGGAAAATAAGAGGTAATAAATCAGAAATCTAATAAGTCTAAAATGTTTACAGATTTTAAAACCCACAAAACAATGTGCTGGTGTTTTTATTAGAATTGGGTTGAACCTACAGATCAAATTTGGAAGAAAGAATATGTTTATAATATTGACTCAATAAATTTACAAGGAATATCTTCATTTATATGCATTTATATTTTTCTTTCATCAGAATTTTGTAGCTTTTCTCCTATAGATCTCATATATTTTTAGACATGTAAGTATTTCATTTTATGGGTATTAATGTAATTAATTCAAATTTTTTAATTTCAAATCTCACTTGTTTGTTGCTGATCTATAGAAAAGTGATTGACTATGTATATTAATCTTGTATCCTGCAACCTTACTATTATTATTAGAAGGTTTTTGTTTGTTCATTTTGTCTGTTCTTTCAGATTTTCTACCTAGACAATCATGCCATCTGTGAAAAAAGAGAGTTTTTTTTTCTCTTTAATGAGTATATCTTTTATTTCTTTTCCTTGTCTTAATGTATTCAATAGGACATTTAATATGATGCTGAAAGGGAATGGTGAATGGAGGCATTGCTGCTTTTTTCCTCATTTTAGTTGAAAATCTAGGTTCTCACTATCAAATATGATGTTGTGTGTTGGTGTACATGTTCTTTATTAATTTGAGTACATTCCTAGTTTGCTAAGAAATGGGTCATGAATGGGCAGTGAATTTTGTTAAATGCTTTTTCTCCATCTATTGATGTAATCATATTTTTTCTTTAGTTTGTTGATGCAATAGATTACATTGATTTTTTAATATTAAAGCAGCCTTGCATATCTGGATAAATATCACTTGCTCATGGGAGATAATTCTTTTTATATATTTTTTGACTCAATATGCCAATATTTTGTTGAGGTTTTTACATCTGTATTCATGAGAGATATTAGTCTCTGCTTTTCCTTTCTTGCAATGTATTTGTTTGTTTGTTTTTTATGATGATAATATACATCCATCTAAGCCCTAGGTTGTGACCATGGGCAGAGTAACCTGTTTTCAGGGTGCTTGTCATGCACTGGTAGTCCTGATGCTGGAGGAGATGGGATTGCTGCTAATGGCTCACGCTTTGGCCCTGGCAGCAGCAGCCAGCAAAAGTGGCAGCTGTGGGTGGGAAATGTCAATGGCAGAGGCTGTTTGCTGGTGGGGGCTGGGTTCTCAAAATGGCACCAGGTTGTAGCTTCTTAGGACTCAGAGGTGTACGAGACTCATGATAAGCATTTCTAGAGCAATGATGTCTAAAGGTCTCCAGGCAGCTCCCTATGTTAGTTTAAGGGACTGTGAGGGTCAAGGGGCTTTCCTGTGGCTAAAATGGTAGGAGTTCATGGTGGGAATGTGGACTGCTGGGGATCCTTCACTTACTCTTTCCCCGCATTGGGAGACTCTCCAGGCTCCCAGCTGATCCTGGCTAAGGAGGCAGCCTCTCCTTCCTTGCCTTAGGTGTTTTTTGTCAATTTTCTGTTGAATTTCAGTGTTCTTTCTTAGGGGATCTATTTGTGAAGTGTGATTACTTGCTATTTTGGTTCTTCTCTGAGTAGTAGTTGAGTACCAAATGCCTCTGGTCAGTCATCTTGAAGAAACTGGACGTGATGTACTGGGGGGGAAATGGAAGTAAATACACCTTTAAGTGTGAGGTCTTGCATTTTTGTGGCTAGGAATTAGGCTATGTTACTGTTTGCTATAGCTTTATGGGTCAGAAGCTAAAATTTCTTCCGATGTCTTTTTTCTTGTCTCCCCTGTTGTCTTTAGGTTTCCCTAAAGACTTCTCCTTGAATAAGACCTGAGATATGCAGTTTACTCATGTGTATTCCTCTGTTATTTATACAGGAGCCCTATTGATGTGGTGATAAGTTTTAGGAGGAAAGGAAGCATTCTAAGGTCCTGTTACTATGTCTTACTCCTTTTGTAATCCTCTAAGGAGGTGGGCTATGGCCTTCAAAAGTACTCTTCAGTCTTCCTATGCTCCTTACATGAGGCAGTAATGCTAGAGTAGGTTGGACGTGTGTGTTTTCATTCCCCTATGACGGAAGCTGGAGTGAGTTGCAGTCTAGTATTTTCTTACTCTTTGGTTGGTTAGACTAGTAAACCCCATTTGGGGTTAGACTCCAGAAAAATACTTTCCTTTAAGGAAAGTTGATGTTAAAAAGAGCAGAATGTTCTGAGTATATTTCAGATGGCTACTTTTCCCTTCCTCGTGCTGGCAGCACACAGGAGGTTTTCTTTGTTCTTCTTTGTGAAACCCGGTTAGATTCCTGGAGGAAAGACTCACAAAAGTATGAAGGTCACACTAAGATGGGGCTCCTGTGGATTTATTTTAGCTCTAAAGCTTACCCACAGTAAGCCTCAAGCTATTCTTCAATTACGGTTAAATGTTTCTATCTCTATACTGGCTCCAGTGATGTCTGCTCCTAGGCTTCTGCCCCAGTAAGCTTTGATTCTCTGTATTTGCCTGTCTTTCACTATAGTTTGGGAAGAAGCAGTTTGCCCAGTGACCTCTTCGATGGTGCTAAAAGGAGTTAGCATTATTTTCAGTTTGGGCTTTTTTGTTGTGAGAATGGTAGTGATGGCTCTGAGCCCTTTACATTCTGGACCTGAAGTCCTGAACAGTTTTGAATTGAACTATGGAAGGAAGCTGTACCTCCAGCAGGGACTTTATGCAAAGAGAAGCTAGTTTTAGCCATGGTTCTATAGCTGAGCCCATGGCGACTGAGACTTTTTAATTTCTCAGAAACCAGTTGGTGAGAAAGACAGATTCAGAGTGCATTAAAGACCAAATGCTGAATAACTGAGGCTTATACATGGCATCAGAAGTCCATATTCTGAAACCAGGTGAAGAATGGGATACTAAAGTCTGAGTTTTGTCAGGTCCTGTATATCTCAGAGGTGGCAATAAATTTGGAGTTATCTTTGGGTTATACCAAAAGGAAATTACTGCCAAGTCATCCTTGGGTACAGAAAATGTATTGAAAATGTTCCAAGACATAAAATTAAAGTATTTTAGTACCTATGAAGTTGTCCAACCACATACTGACCAAGGCGAGCAGAAAAAACTGATATTTAGGAAAGGAATGGCCAGAGTCAATATGAGTGGAGAAGTATGCTAGACTGATTCTACAAATAATTCTGTAAATACAGCCTGTCTCTCTCAATACTCCTGTCATGTTCTGCTCAGTCTGTTTCAAAGGATCTTGGTTATAGCCACTAAAGAACAAGTAGCAGTGTCTTCTGCTACATTTCAAGAGAAATCTAAAGGCTGCTCACCCTCCCACTTCAAAACACTCTTCTCATTTGTAATACGATCTGAAATTCTACCTGTAGAAAGTTCTTAAGGTATCCTCTTACTGTGACACTCTTTAAAACATGAATACTTCTGAGAGGACAAAAACATTTATTTTTGCCATGTTTCTACCACATATCAAAGCACTCTTCATAAGAGGAACTAGATTATGAAAACTGGGTACTTAGGGAGGGAGAGGAAGAAAAGGAAAAAAAAGGGTATTGAAAGCTGCTGATGCCTTACAACTCAGGACAGTTGGATGACAATGTGATTTATTTGAAATTTTGCATATGGGTGAAAATGTAGGTGTATATATATATATATATACATACATACATATATACACATTACCCAGAAGTGATCTCATCAATCTCAGAATATCGTATCATTTTATTTGAACCTGCTATGCAATAAATAGGATAGTTGTCCTCTATTGTCCATGAGGGATATGTTTCAAGATCCTACATGGATATCTGAAACCATGGAAAATGAATCCAAGTTCCTTTTTTGATAAGATAGGTGGGACTTTATTTGCAAATATCTATTGCATATTGTACCTATGTTTTGTTATCTATAATTGATCTTAAACTTTTAGATCTCAAAAGTTGTATCTTACAGATTATGATTTAAGGAAAAAATCATCAGTCACACACTTATTTAGGCATTTTTTATACGCAAGATGTGTAAATTGCTAGATCTGATATATGAAAGTAACCATTAATACTTCATGGTAAAGATTCATTTGTAGATGACTGCTGTAGGAGCTAAACCCTTTTATATACAGAAGACTTACTTAAAGAAACTACGTATGGAACCACAACCAAAAGGAAGTAAGCTCAAGGACTATACGTGCACCATAAAATTCAAAAATTCCCTTGGCAGTTCTTTATAGTCCCTGTTAGGTACTTACCCAAAGGCAGATTCGGGACAAGAGGGAAATAGTAAAATAGCCTCAATACTGCACAACAGTTTGCTAAATTTCACCAGGTCTCTTGCTGATAATGAATCTCATATGTATTACTTTGTAAGTGGAGTTGACTGATATTAGACTATGGATAAGCAAAAACACTCTGTGGCTCTTGGAACTTTGGAGATTCAAAAGCAATTCACCAGCTAATGTGTTGTTGATTTGTAAGAAAAATAGCATCTCATTTTTCTTTATCAATTTACTTTTAACCAAACACAGGTCAATAAGTTGAGCAGCCCATAAGGTTTAATGTCTGCCCCATAGGCCAGTATTAAAGTGATATACCCTTGTAGTTTTTTGTATTTGTAAACTTAGTTATATGAGAAAACGTTGTCTTTAAGTGAACAATTGTGATGTTGACACAGTTGTTATTTTAACATCAGAAAAACATAATATGGCTCACTGTGTGTCTCTTCTCTGTCTCTCTCTGCCAACAACATTGAGGTTTATGGTATACAAATATGATTGTAATAGATAGATCTAAACCTGTCAGTACTCAGAGACTTAGATTTCTGACACAGTAACACGTTTGCTTTGGCTTCAAAGACACAGTAAAAGTACTTTGTATATGATAGGTAGGTAGGTAGATATGTTGATAGATAGATACATAGTTGATAGCTAGGTAGTTGGTTTAGTTTATAGATGATGATCATGATGAAAATAGATGATGAAGATAGATAGACAGACAAAAGCAAAGCAAGTCCCTCTATCTCTACCCCACATAGAAATATCTTTGATCAACGATATACTACTGTCTTCTTCACATAAATGAGAACCAAATGAAGAGAGAAAATACGTTATGGATCTTTTTCCTGGGCTGGCTCATTTTTAACTCAGGACTCCTTGATTCTCACAATATTAACTAACATTACCATTACCATTACATACCACTATCCCTTCATTGTCTTCTAAATTTGCCTGAAGCAATGAAAAATCTTGGTTATTGCTAAAAGCATAAATTATGCTCACAAAACAGAATCTGCTAAATCAGACTTTCTCAGGGTAAATACTTTACAATCTGCATGTTTGACAGAAACCCCAGGTGATTCTTATTATTAGGAAAGATTGGGAAATAATGATTAATTTTTTCATTTTATTTGAAATGAATCTGAGCAACCATCTGAAGTAGGAGTTATGAGATAGATTATATTCCAATTATTACAAATGAGAAAATTGACACTCAGAGACATTTAATACCTTGGTGAAGGTCACACAGCTAAAAAGTGGCAGAGCTAGATCTTAAACCTACATATTCTGGCTCCATTTATTTTTTTTCCTTTGGAGACAGGGTCTCACTCTGTCACATAGGCTGGAATACAGTGGTACACTTTTGGCTCATTGTAGCCTCGACCTCCTGGGCTCAAATGATCCTCCTACCTCATCCTCCTGAGTAGCTGGGACTACAGGCATGTACCACCACACCTGGACCTGACTAATTTTTGTGTTTTTGTAGAGGCAGGGTCTCACTGTTTCCCAGGCTGGTCTCAAACTTCTGAGCTCAAGTGATGTGCCTGTCTCAGCCTGCCAAAGTGCTAGGACTATGGGCGTGAGCCACTACACACAGCCTCTGGCTCCATTTTTTAATACTTCTCCTTCAAATGCTAAACCACTTGCTACACTACTAATCACATGGAAGCTACTCAAGATAAAGGCTCTGGACAAAATTGCAAAGTAACACATAACCTTCTCTCATCACTCATTGAGTCTGTCCTATCTTCTATTTCTCCTGTTCATTGCACAGAAGATTCCTGGAACCCTCTGACAAGCTGAAGCATTCCATTACAATCTCCTACCAGTATGACTCTGTTTCCCCTTAAAGGACACATGCTCCAATATTATCTTCCCTTGTCCAGCCTCCTCTT
Organism: Alouatta palliata; assembly: GCA_004027835.1. Classification (NCBI taxonomy): domain Eukaryota; kingdom Metazoa; phylum Chordata; class Mammalia; order Primates; family Atelidae; genus Alouatta; species Alouatta palliata. The sequence continues at coordinate 8,157 of PVKV010037901.1, forward strand.
TCCTCTGCACCCATTCTTCCAGGCAGAGGCTGAAAAGTAAGATGCAAAAATCACTGAGTATTTAGTAAACTAAAACTAGAAAACTGGACTCTCTCCATGGCCTAAGGCAAAACATTCTTTGTTTTGCCCATGTGAATTACTTAATCTGATCAGAGACTCTAGAACTACAAGAATTTAGGAGTAAAACCCCTTATTTTAGAAGAAAGGAAACTAAAATGCTAAAAGGTAATTTAGCAATTCAAATGAAATCATAAAGCTAAAATGTGCAAGGTAATATGTTTGAGCATATAGTGTCTTTGGTTGTCCCTTTTATAAGTTGAGCCCTTCTTTTCCGAATCCACACTGACCATGAAATAGCTTATTCTCTTTTTATTACTACTTCTCCAAGCCAATTTTTTCCCTGAATACTTCATATACATTATTTCACTGAACTTCAAAGCAATCTTTCAAACAAAATGATTCACATGTTAGAAACCTGTTACTTTTAGCAAAAACAAGAATAGGATCAAGACAAGGTTCACATTTAGATATTTTTAAATTCTAAAATATGCTCCTCCTCCCTTTCTCAAATAGTGGTCACTTCTCAATCCCCACTTTTCTGAATTTTTAATAAATTTTACTGTTTATATTTAAGGCATGCAACATGTTATGGGACACATATAGATGGTAAAAAGGTTAGCAGAGTGAAACGAACATATCCATCATCTCACACAGTTATTCATTATGTTTTGTTTTTGTGGCAAGAGCAGCTAAAATCTACTGATTTAGCATGAATCTCATATACAGGACAATTTTATTACCTGTAGTGCCCATGTTGTACATTAGATCTCTAGACTTCCTCATCGTGCACATTTGCTGCTTTGTATCCTCTGACCTATATCTCCCCATTTACTCCCCAACCATCATCCCTGGTAATCATTGTTTTATTCTCTGTCTCTGTATATTTGACAAGTGGTATTATGCAGTATTTGTTCTTGTTTCATTCAGCATAATGTCCTCCAGGCTCATCCATGTTGTGGCAAATGGCAGGAGCCCCTTCTTTTTTAGGGCTGTATAATATTCTATTGCATATATACACCATGGTTTCTTTATCCATTCATCCATTGAGGAACACTTAGGTTATTTTCACTTTTCAAAAACCAGAACATCTCTCCCCCACCACAAGATCACAACTCCTCACCAACAAGGGAACAAAGCAGGATGGAGAACAAATTAAATGAATTGACATAAGCAGGCTTCAGAAGGTGGGTAATAACAAACTTCTCTGAGTTAAAGGAACATGTTCTAACCCAATGCAAAGAAACTAAAATCCTTAAAAAAAGATTAGATGAAATGCTAACTAGAATAACCAGCTTAGAGAACATAAATGACTTGATGGAGCTGAAAAACACAGCACAAGAACTTCATGAAGCATACACAAGTTTCAATAGCTGAATAGATCAAGCAGAAGAAAGGATATCAGAGATTGAAGATCAACTCAATGAAATGAAACAAGAAGGCAAGAAAAGAGAACAAAGAGTGAAAAGAAATGAACAAAGCCTTCAAGAAATATGGGATTATGTGAAAAGACCTAATCTATGCCTGATCAGTGTACTGGAAGATGACAGGGAGAATGAATCAAAGCTGGAAAACACTCTTCAGGATATTATCCAGGAAAACTTCCCCAGCCTAGCAAGGCAGGCCAACATTCAAATACAGGAAATACAGAAAACACCACAGTGATACTCCCCTAGAAGAGCAACCCCAAGGCACATAGTCATCAGGTTCACTGGGGTTGAAATGAAGGAAAAAATACTAAGGGCAGCCAGAAAGGTCAGGTCACCTTAAAGGGAAGCACATCAGACTCACAGAAGATCTCTTGGCAGAAACGCTACAAGCCAGCAGAGAGTGGGGGCTAATATTCAACATCCTTAAAGAAAAGAACTTTCAACCCAGAATTTCATATCCAGCCAAACTAAGCTTCATAAGTGATGGAGAAACCAAATCCTTTACAGACAAGCAATTGCTGAGAGATTTTGTCACCATCAGAACTGCCCTACAAGAGCTCCTGAAGGAAACACTAAACACAGAAAGGAAAAACCAGTACCAGCCACTGCACAAAAGAACCAAATAGTAAAGACCAACAACATGATGAAGAAATTATGCCAACAAAAGGGTAAAGCAAACAACCACTAACAAAATGGCAGGATCAAATTCACACGTAACAATATTAACATTAAATGTAAACAGACTAAATGCCCCATTCAAAAAGACACAGACTGGTAAATTGAATAAAAAGCCAAGAACCATCGGTGTGCTATATTCAGGAGATCCATCTCACACGCAAAGACACGCATAGACTTAAAATAAAGGGATGGAAGAAGATGTACCAAGCAAAGGGAGAGCAAAAAAAAAAAAAAAAAAAAAAAGCAGCAGTGGCAATCCTAGTCTCTTATAAAAAGGACTTCAAACCAACAAAAATCAAAAGAGACAACAAGGACATTACATAATGGTAAAAGGATCAAAACAACAAGAAGAGCTAACTATTCTAAATTTATACACACTCAATACAGGAGCACCGAGATACATAAAGCAAGTCCTTAACGACCTACAAGGAGACTTAGACTCCCACACAATAATAGTGGGAGACTTTAACATTCCACTGTCAATATTAGACAGATCAACGAGACAGAAAATCAATAAGGAAATTCAGGACTTGAATGCAGATCTGGACCAAGCAAACTTAATAGACATTTACAGAACTCTTAACCCCAAATCCACAGAATATATATTCTTCTCAGCACTACATCACACTTACTCTAAAATCGACCACATAATTGGAAGTAAATCACTCCTCAGTAGATGCAAAAGAACGTATATCATAACAAACAGTCTCTCAGACCACAGTGCAATCAAATTAGAACTCAGGATTAAGAAACTAACTCAAAACCACACAACTTCATGGAAAAGGAACAACAGCTCCTGAATGTAGACTGGATAAACAATGAAATGAAGGCAGAAATAAAGACGTTCGAAATCAACAAGAATGAAGACACAACATACCAGAATCTCTGGGACATAATTAAAGCAGTGTCTAGAAGGAAATTCATAGCAATAAATGCCCATATGAGGAGCAAGGAAAGGTCTAAATCAACACCCTATCAACAAAATGGAAAGAGTTAGAGAAGCAAGATCAAAAAACTCAAAAGCTAACAGAAGACAAGAAATAACTAAGATCAGAGCAGAACTGAAGAAGACAGAGACATAAAAAACTCTTCAAAAAAATCAACAAATCCAGGAGCTAGTTTTCTGAAAAAATTAACAAAATAGGTAGAACACTAGCCAGACTAATAAAAAAGAAAAGAGAGAAAAATCAAATAGAAGCAATAAGAAACAATAAAGCGGACATCAACACCAACTCCACAGAAATACAAACTACCATCAGAGATTACTACAAACAACTCTATGCACACAAAGCAGTAAATCTGGAAGAACTGGATAAATTCCTGGACACTCACACTCTCCCAAGACTAAACCAGGAAGAAGTTGAATCCCTGAAAAGACCAATAACAAGGGCTGAAGTTGAGGCAGCAATCAATAGCCTACCAACTAAAAAAAGCCCAGGTGCAGATGGTTTTACAGCTAAATTCTATCAGACATACAAAGAGGAGCTGGTACCATTCCGTCTGAAACTATTCCAAACAATACAAAAAGAGGGAATCCTCCCCAACTCATTTTATGAGACCAACATCATCCTAACACCAAAACCAGGCAGAGACACAACCAAAAAAGAAAACTTCAGGTTAATTTCCATGATGAATATCGACGCAAAAATCTTCAATAAAATACTGGCAAACCGAATCCAAAAGAACATCAAAAGGCTTATTCACTATGATCAAGTAGGTTTCATCCTGGGGATGCAAGACTGGTTCAACATACACAAGTCTATAAATGTAATCCATCACATAAACAGAGCCAAACACAGAAACCACATGATTATCTTAATAGATGCAGAGAAGGTCTTTGACAAAATTCAACAGCCATTTATGCTAAAAACTCTAAATAAATTAGGTATCAATGGTACATATCATAAAATAATAAAAGCTATTTACAACAAACCCACAGCCAATATCATACTGAGTGGACAAAAACTGGAAGCATTCCCTTTGAAATCTAGCACATGACAAGGAGGCCCTCTCTCACCACTCCTATTCAATATATTATTGGAAGTTCTAGCCAGAGGAATCAGGCAAGAAAAAGAAATAAAAGTATTCAGTTAGGAAAAGAGGAAGCCAAATTGTCTCTATTTGCAGATGACATGATTGTATATTTAGAAGACCCCATCGTCTCAGCCCAAAATCTCCTGAAACTGATAAGCATCTTCAGCGAAGTCTCATGATACAAAATCAATGTGCTGAAATCACAAGCACTTCTATACACCAATAACAGACAAACAGAGAGCCAAATCATGAGTAAACTCCGATTCACAGTTGCTACAAAGAGAATAAAATACCTAGGAATACATATAACAAACGATGTAAAGGACCTCTTCAAGAAGAACTACAAACCACTGCTCAAGGAAATAAGAGAGGATACAAACAGATAAAGAAACATTCCATGCTCATGGTTGAGAAGAATTAATATCGTGAAAATGGCCATACTCCCCAAAGTAATTTATAGAGTCAATGCCATTCCTATCAAGCTACCAATGACCTTCTTCACAGAACTGGAAAAAAGCACTTCAAACTTCATATGAAACCAAAAAAGAGCTCACATAGCCAAAACGCTCCTAAGCAAAAAGAACAAAGCTGGCTGCCTGATTTCAAACTATACTACAAGGCCACAGTGATCAAAACAGCATGGTACTGGTACCAAAACAAAGACAAAGACCAGTGGAACAGAACAGAGGCCTCAGAAGCAACACCATGCATCTACAATCATCTGATCTTTGACACACCTGAGAAAAGCAAGCAATGGGGAAAGGATTCTCTGTTTAATAAATAGTGTTGGGAAAACTGGCTAGCAATGTGCCAAAAGCAGAAACTGGACCCCTTCCTGACACCTTACACTAAAATTAGCTCCAGATAGATTAAAGACCTAAACATAAGACCTGACACCATCAAAACCCTAGAAGAAAACCTAGGCAATACCATTCAGGACATAGGCATAGGCAAGGACTTCATGACTAAAACACCAAAAGCAATGGCAACAAAAGCCAAAATAGACAAATGGGATCTAATTAAACGCCAGAGCTTCTGCACAGCAAAGTAAACAATCATTAGAGCAAACCGGCAACCAACAGAATGGGAAAAAATTTTTCTATCCATCTGACAAAGGGCTAATATCCAGAATCTACAAAGAACTGAAACAGATTTATAAGAAAAAAACAAACAAACCCATTCAGTAGTGGGCAAAGGATATGAACATACACTTTACAAAAGAAGACATCTATGAGGCCAACAAACATATGAAAAAATGCTCATCATCACTGGTCATTAAAGAAATGCAAATCAAAACCACATTGAGATACTATCTCATGCCAGTTAGAATGACGATCATTAAAAAATCTGGAGACAACAGATGCTGGAGAGGATGTGGAGAAACAGGAACACTTTCACACCATTGGTGGGAGTGCAAATTAGTTCAACCATTGTGGAAGACAGTGTGGTGATTCCTCAAGGACTTAGAAATAGAAATACCATTTGACCCAGCAATTCCATTACTGGGTATATACCCAAAGAATTATAAATTGTTCTATTATAAAGACAAATGCACACGTATGTTCATTGCAGCACTGTTTACAATAGCAAAGACCTGGAACCAACCCGAATGTCCATCAACGATAGATTGGATAAAGAAAATGTGGCACATATATACCTTGGAATATTACACAGCCATAAAAATCTATGAGTTCATGTCCTTCAGAGGGACATGGATGAATCTGGAAACCATCATTCTCAGCAAACTGACACAAGAACAGAAAACCAAACACCGCATGTTATCATTCATAGGTGGGTATTGAACAATTAGAACACATGGACACAGGGAGGGAAGCATCACACACTGTGGACAGTTTGGGGGGTCTAGTGGAGGGACAACTGGGGGTGGGGAGGGTGGGAAGGGATAACAAGGGGGAAATACCAGATGTGGGTGATGGGGGGATGAAGGCAGCAAACCACCTTGCCATGGGTATACCTATGTAACAATCTTGCATGATCTGCACATGTACTCCAGAACCTAAAGTACAATTAAAAAAAAAAAAAAAAAA
>PVKV010037902.1:0-14398 GCA_004027835.1 Alouatta palliata
ACTACGTGGTTCTGCTGCCCAGCGCATACTATGAGGCGGCACTCCTGCAGCTGCGGGTGACCGAGGCCTGCACGTACCAGCCCTCTGCCCAGCAGTCCGGGGACAAGTGAGGGCCATGTAGGCGGTGGGAGAGGGGCGGGGCTGCCCGGACCCCTGCTGTGCTTAGCTCTCCCCCACCTAGGCTGGCTCTGGGGACCTGGGGCTGACCACAGCGTCTGTCCTCCCAGCTGCCTCCTCTACACACACCTCCCCCTGGATGGCTTCCCCTCGGCCACCAGTCTGGAGGCCCTGTGTCGCCAGGACAACAGCCTGCCCCGACCCTGCCCCACAGAGCAGCTCAGCCCGTCGCACCCACCGCTGGTCACCTGCACGGGCAGTGACGTGCGTGTCCTGGGACCCCGCAGGGCAGTGGGTGCTGTAGGACCTTGGCCCGGGGGCTGGGGGTCCTGTAGCGGTGGCAGGTTACAGGAGCAGGGTACTGCCTCGGGCAACAGAGCCCAGTAACCACGTGGGGCACCTGGCCTCCCGCCTCCCACCTGTGTGACCTTGGTGCCTAACTGTATGTGGGGTCGGCTGAGGCCTCCACAGACAGCCCAGCCCCCACCACATGCCTGGAGCTGTCTGGCGGGACGGGGCAGGGCGTGCCCTGGGGTCAGGGACTTGCTGGAGTGGGAGGGGAGGGAGGTGGGAAGGGCGAGGGGTGGTGGGCTTCCCGTCACCCTGCCTTCCCTGCAGGCGGATGTCCAGCTTCAGGTGGCAGTGCCACAGCCGGGCCGCTACGCCCTGGTGGTGGAGTACGCCAACGAGGACGCCCACCAGGAGGTGGGTGTGGCTGTGCACATCCCCCAGCGGGGTCCCCAGCAGGGCCTGCTGACCCTGCACCCCTGCCTGTACAGGTGAGCAGGAGCCGGAAGGGCTGGAGTGAGGGCGCGCCTTGGGCTGCCCCATCTGCTCACCACCCTCCCCCCGCAGCACCCTGTGCCGGGGCACTGCCCGGGATTCCCAGGACCACCTGGCTGTCTTCCACCTGGACTCTGAGGCCAGTGTGCGGCTCACAGCCGAGCAGGCTCGCTTCTTCCTGGTAAGAACCCCTCAGGCCCCCACCCCGAGCGGTCAGCCTCTTTTGGAAGATTTGTCATGGGATGGGAGAGGACATTTGGGGTCCCAGGTCCCCATGGTGGCTGCACCTATGAACTCGGGCCCAGTGTGTTTCTTCTGGAACTCCTGTGAGCACTCTGTGGGTTCAGTCCCTTTTGCCATTCCCTCGAGCCGTTCTGTGTGCTCAGGACAGAACCTGCAGTCACAGCTCCCGGAGCCCAGGCCCCGCCCCAGACGCCCCCACGTCCCAGGGCAACTGCCTTCTGGCACAGACAGTGTTGGCTGGTTTTCTGTTCTGGATCTTTTTTCTTTTTCTTTTTTGTTTGTTTTTGAAATGGAGTCTCGCTCTGTGGCCCAGGCTGGAGTGCAGTGGCGAGACCTCGGCTCACTGCAACCTCCGCCTCCTGGGTTCAAGTGATTCTCCTGCCTCAGCCTGCCAAGTACCTGGGACTATAGGCGTCTGCCACCACGCCCGGCTAAGTTTTGTATTTTTAGTAGAGATGTGGTTTCACCATGTTGGCCAGGCTGGTCTCAAACTCCCGACCTCAGGTGATCCGCCCGCTTGGGCCTGCCAAAGTGCTGTGATTATAGACTGGGGAGCCACCGCGCCTGGTCTGGAACTTTCTAGAAGCGCCACACATCGTGTTCTGCGCAGCCGAGTCTCCCACCGTTGTCTGCGGATGGGTTGCTGTGTTCCGAGAAGCCAGCCTGGCTTGGCCACACGGGAGGGAGGCAGGGCTCATTCACGGCCTGTGCCTGCTGGGCGCCTGCATGTGCCGGGTCCTGGGAGAGCTGGGCCTGTCCCGCCTGCTGGCTCTCGAGATAAGGGTCGGGGGGCGGGGGGGACAGAGGCTGACGGGAGGGGGAGGGGGAGGAAGAGGGTCACAGGAGGAGCCGCACAGGCCCAGGAACCGGCCCACACTCGTCCAGGGCTGGGGTTTGTGCAGCTGGATCAGGGGCAGGGGCTGCCTGCACGGAGCAGGGCTGGGTTGGATACCTGGTCTGCCCCCTCCTGGGCCTGAGCTGGGTGACCACTCCCCACTGTACTGCTGTACCCCCATCCTCCCCGTCCCCCCCATCCTCCCCATCCCCTGGCGTTCCAGCATCTCGTCCCTCTCTGCAGCACGGGGTCACTCTGGTGCCCATGGAGGAGTTCAGCCTGGAGTTCGTGGAGCCCCGGGTGCGCTGTATCAGCAGCCATGGTGCCTTCGGCCCCGGCAGGTAGTGGGGCTGGGATGGGCTGAGTGGCCGAGGGCCTGGCGACGGAGCCAGCTCTCACTCACCCACGGTACTCCTACCAGCGCTGCCTGTCTGCCCTCGCGCTTCCCAAAGCCGCCCCAGCCCATCGTCCTCAGGGACTGCCAGGTGCTCCCGCTGCCACCCGGCCTCCCGCTGACCCACGCACAGGACCTCACGCCAGCCACGTCCCCAACCGGACCCCAGCCTCGGCCCCCCACTGCTGTGGACCCCGACGCGGAGCCCACCCTGCTGCGTGAGCCCCAGGTGAGGGCCAGGACCTCTCGTGGGATGGGACTGTCAAGCCAGGACTCTGGGCCCCAACCCAGGGCAGGCGGTCCAGTGGGCAGCAGGGGCTCACAGCTCAGCCTGCTCACTGGAGCCTATCCCTACAGGCCACTGTGGTCTTCACCACCCACGTGCCCAGCCTGGGCCGATATGCCTTCCTGCTACACGGCTACCAACCGGCCCACCCCACCTTCCCCGTGGAAATCCTCATCAACGCCGGTCGCGTGTGGCAGGGTGAGTGTCTGGGGTGAGGGCTGGAAGGGCTGCCACACACGATGAGGCTGGAACACCTGCGCCCCAGCATGGCCTGTGCTGCCTGCTGTGAGTGACGGGCAACGTGACTGTCCTGCTGTCAGTTCTCAAACCAGCTGCCCTTGCAGGCTGCAGCCCCAACCCACCTGCCCGCCCGCCCCCTTCCCAGAAAAGCCCGAGTCCTGAGTCTGCCAGCCTCGGTCTGCCAGTCTGGGTCTCGAGTCTGCCTCATGCGCTGGGAAGCCCCGTGGGCTCCATGGCACTCAGCAAACTGAGAGCTTACCCCAGGATGCCGGCTGGCAGCATGTGTGACCCTGAGCGTGTTCTGGTTCCTGGCTTGGCCAAGCCTGGGGTCCTGCACCTAGAGTTGATCTCTAGGTGCCCCATGTGACATCTGCCTGTTGTATGTGGCCAGCCCCCATGATGTGAGGGCAAAAGCTGGCAGGCCTCGTGGGCACACCCCATGCCTGTGGCTGTCGGCCAGCGGGCACTCTTTGACTGCCCCGGCACTGCCTTCTTCCTCCCTCTGGGAGTCTCTAGGGTATTGGGGCTGGGGCCTGACCCTGCCTTTGTCCCCCGCCCAGGCCACGCCAATGCCAGCTTTTGCCCGCATGGGTACGGCTGCCGCACCCTGGTGGTGTGTGAGGGCCAGGTCCTGCTGGACGTGACCCACAGCGAGCTCACTGTGACCGTGCGTGTGCCCGAGGGCCGGTGGCTCTGGCTGGTGAGTCCAAGCTGGTGTCTTGCTCAGGGACCAGCTGTCCTTACAGTAGTCACACTACTTGGGCTGGGTCTGTCCTTTTCTGGGCCTGCTAATGCCCAACCTTGTGCCCAGCAGAGCAGCTCCTGCCTCTGGGGACCTCCCAATCCACCTTGTGAGGCTCCAGAGGGGCCCTGGGCCCTGCACCCTGCTGGTCAGGTGGTCTTCCTAGAGGAGGTGGGACCTGGACTATGAGAGAGGGAGCAGGAAGGCGTGGCCAGTAGACAGATGTGGAGACCCCGGGAGGCCTCATCCACGCTGCTGCCACCTCACGCCCCCCACAGCTGCTGTTTGGCTAGGAGTGGCCTCCCCCAGTGGCCAGGGCCCAGGACTGGGCTGTGCTGCTGTCACCAGGACCCTCAGCTGCCTGCAGGACCCTGTCCCGGCCAGCCTCTGGGGGCCTCCCCGCTGCAGGCTCTTTTCCACGGAAGGGTGACCAGGCCTCATCCCTAGGATTACATACTCGTGGTCCCTGAGAACGCCTACAGCTCTGGCTACCTCCGGGAGGAGCCCCTGGACAAGTCCTACGACTTCCTCAGCCACTGCGCAGCCCAGGGCTACCACGTCAGGTGGGCCGGCTCCGGCAGGAAGGGGTCTGGGGCGGGCGGGCCGGGAGCTGGTCTCACCGCTTGCTTCTCTCTGCAGCCCCAGCCGCTCACCCCTGTTCTGCCGAAATGCTGCTGCCTCCCTCTCCCTCTTCTATAACAACGGAGCCCGTCCGTGTGGCTGCCACGAAGTGGGTGCCACGGGCCCCACCTGTGAGCCCTTCGGAGGCCAGTGTCCCTGCCGCGCGCACGTCATTGGCCGTGACTGCTCCCGCTGCGCCACCGGATACTGGGGCTTCCCCCACTGCAGGCGTGAGTACCCCAGTCCCGGGGTGCCCAGTGGTGGGGAGATGGTGCTAGAGCCCAAGCTGGACGGGGTCGACCAGAAAGCAGGGCACAGAGGTCACGAGCATGTCTAGAGCCGGCAGGGCAGTGCTGCCGCCCCGTGCTCGGGCCTGGGCCCAGGACAAGCTTCAGGGACCAGCAGGTCCACGTCCCCGATGATGGCGACGTTGATTCTGAGCAGCTGCCCCACGTCAAGAGCTGTCCAAGGCTCAGCGCCTGGGGCAGGGGTCCGTGTTCTGGTCTCCCCCCCACCACACGACCACATCCCCTAGGGCTACATGCGGGGCCTCTGAGAGGGGCGGGACTGGGAAGACGGGTCAGCGATCCCTGTGCCTGCCCACAGCCTGTGACTGCGGCGCCCGCCTCTGCGACGAGCTCACGGGCCAATGCATCTGTCCACCACGCACCGTCCCTCCTGACTGCCTGCTGTGCCAGCCCCAGACCTTCGGCTGCCATCCCCTGGTCGGGTGTGAGGAGTGTAACTGCTCAGGACCCGGCGTCCAGGAGCTCACAGACCCTACCTGTGACACGGACAGCGGGCAGTGCAAGTGAGGTCCCAGAGCGGGTCCTGGTGCCCGCCCTGCCCCGTCCCGATTCGTCCTCCCTGGATGCAGCAAAGCCCTCTCCTCCACTTCTGGGAGGATGCTGCCTGGGTAGGGGGTGCCTACAAGGTCTCACTTCGGCCTGAGTGACCTGGGGTGGAGGGGGCTCAGCTTCTCCCCCTGCCGCAGGTGCAGACCCAATGTGAGTGGGCGCCGCTGTGATACCTGCTCTCTGGGCTTTCATGGCTACCCCAGCTGCCGCCCCTGCGACTGCCATGACGCAGGCACCGCGCCCGGCGTGTGCGACCCTGTCACCGGCCAGTGCTACTGTAAGGTGAGTGAGGGCTGGGCTTGGATCTGGCCTCTCCCTCCAGCCTCATCAGCTGAAGCAGTGCCTTTGTGGGCAGCTCGGGCTTCCTGGAAGCTTTTGAGAGGGTCATCCCTGTGGGCAAGTGGGTACTGGGAACCCGGGGTCAGGCACCTGGCACCTGCCGACCACCCTCGCTGTCTTCTCATCCCTAGGAGAACGTGCAGGGCCCCAGATGCGACCAGTGCAGCCTTGGGACCTTCTCCCTGGATGCTGCCAACCCCAAAGGCTGCACCCGCTGCTTCTGCTTTGGGGCCACAGAGCGCTGCCGGAGCTCAGCCTACACCCGCCAGGAGGTGGGCCTGTGGGGGGGAGGGGGGCGGTGCCTTCCAGGGAGGGCGCATGTGGGAATGGACACAAGATGGGTCCCTGTGACGTGTGTGTGTGCCCACAGTTCATGGACATGGACGGCTGGGTGCTGCTGAGCACGGACAGACAGATGGTGCCCTATGAGCGGCGGCCGGGGACGGAGGTTCTCCACGCGGACCTGCGGCAGGTGCCCGAGACTTTCCCCGAGCTGTACTGGCAGGCCCCGCCCTCCTACCTGGGGGACCGGGTAAGCAGGGCATCAGGTCTGGGGGAGGTACCGTGAGGATGGCCAGGACACCTGGGAGGGCTGGGAGCTGGGAGTGGGGCTCTGTCCAGGGAGGGGAGCTCCGTGAGGAGCCCTAGGCCCTGCCCCAGACAGGGAATGAGCACAGGTATCCGGGCCCAGCTCAGGGCCCTGTCCTGGCAGGGGCAGAGACCAATGCTGCTGGGCTCTGAGCCTGTGCCAGGTCACCTCCGTCCATCTACCTCCAGGTGTCATCCTACGGCGGGACCCTCCGTTATGAACTGCACTCAGAGAGGCAGCGGGGAGATGTCTTTGTCCCCATGGAGAGCAGGCCGGACGTGGTGCTGCAGGTGAGGGTGCTGAGCTGACGTGGCAGAGGGGACGGGCGGGTGCGGCCCAGGCCCCTGCCCACCCTCACCTGGCCCATGTGCCTCCCCAGGGCAACCAGATGAGCATCGCGTTCCTGGAGCCGGCGTACCCCATGCCTGGCCACGCTCACCGCGGGCAGCTGCAGCTGGTGGAGGTGAGGGGAGCTGGCTTGGGCACCCAGGTCCCTCCTGGACCTCAGCACAGCCAGGAAGGCTGGAAGGGTCCCCAGTGCTGCTGTGCCCATTCTCCATGGTGGAAATCAGCTCAGAAGCAGAAGCGGGGCGGGGGCTGGGGAGTCCACGCACCCGTCATCAGACGTCTTCCACTCTGGTCATCCTGGGGGTTTCATGCTGTCTTCCCAGCTGCTCTGTGAGTCCCTGATCTCTGAGGGGTGAGCGGCCCTTGGCTTCCTCCTCCATGCGCTGCCTGTGAGCATCTTTTGCCCATTTCTCTTTGACTTGTGGATCTTTCTCCATCCATTTGTTATTCTTGGTGCCTGTCCTCTGTCACACTTCAGAGTAGCAACTGTCTTCTACCGTTCACAACTCATCTGGTTTTTCTTTAAGCTGGTTTTTTTGAGACAGAGTCTTGCTCTGTTGCCCAGGCTGGATGGAGTGCAGTGGTGCAATCTCGGCTCACTGCAGCCTCCGCCTCCTAAGTTCAATCAATTCTCCTGCCTCAGCCTCCTGAGTAGCTGGGACTCCAGGCACCCACCACCATGCCCAGCTAGTTTTGTATTTTTAGTAGAGATGGGGTTTCAGCTGTGTTGGCCAGGCTGGTCTCAAACTTCTGACTTCAGGTGATCCTCCTGCCTCAGCCTCCCAAAGCACTGGGATTACAGGTGTGAGCCACCATGCCCAGCCTGAGCTGTCTTTGATGAATGGTCTTATAGTTGTCAGAGGTCTGGACTGCTGTCAGGTAGGGCTTGAATTTATCCTTTTTTTCCTTGGCAGCAAGCGTTTTCGCATCTTGTTTAAGAAAGTATTTTTCTCTACTTGATCAGAAAGTATACACCTATATTTTCTTCTAGAAGTTTGGCTGTTCTCTTTGTGTATTTCAATTCTTAAGGTGTCTGGAGATGGTTTGGTGTGTGGTGTGAGGCAGGGATCTAGGTGCTGGCTGGCCACATGGGAAACTGGTTTTTTTACCTGTGTATACCTCCCCCTCCCCTGTGGTCTTTGTGCCCCTCCATCCCCTACGGGGTTGGGGGGGTCTGTTGTAGGCTCCCTGTTCTGTCCCATTGGGTGTGGCTCCACTGAGGTGCCATCTTGGACCCACAGGGGAACTTCCGACACACGGAGACTCGCAACACTGTGTCCCGTGAGGAGCTCATGATGGTGCTGGCCAGCCTGGAGCAGCTGCAGATTCGTGCCCTCTTCTCACAGACCTCGTCAGCTGTCTCCCTGGGCAAGGTGGCACTGGAGGTGGCCAGCCCAGGAGGCCAGGGGGCCCTTGCCAGCAATGTAGAGCTGTGCCTGTGCCCCGCCAGCTACCGGGGAGACTCATGCCAGGTGAGGTCGGGACACCACCAGGCTGTGAAGTGGCTTACCTACACATGCCCTTCCCTCCAGCGTTCTGGTGTCCACTTCCTTGCTGCCTCCACCTCCTGTCACCCTACTCACCTCTCTTCCTTCCCCTGCCCTGCGAACGCTGCCAGCTGACTCATGGGTCTGCCTGTCCCCTGCCGCCTGTCTGCCTGCCCTTCTGTCTGGCCCTCCATGCACGTATCCTCCATACCCATTTCCCACTCATCCCAGCCCCTGCTCACTGGGTCACCCAGACATCCCCCACCGATCATCCTGACATCTGCCTGTCGTTCGCTCATTCCCTTGCCCACTGTGCGCCCATCCAGCTTCTAATCTGTCTGCTGTAACTTTACTCCTTCCATATGGGGAGGTTTGTGGTTGAACATCTCCTAGAAAGAGCTGCTAAGAGTGGAAAGAGAAGGCCCTGGCCCATTGGAAGGGGTGGTCCCCAGCCCCAAGGCCTGGTCGTTCCCAAGGTGGGACATCCGTGTGGCTGTGAGTTGTGTCCTCGCACAGCAGCCAGGTGCTGGCCCCCTTCCAGCCTGCCGGGGCCAGGAGTTCCTGACCAGCCTCTGACCAGAGGTGACCACGCTCTGTGGGCCCGGGGCTCCCAGTGCCTCATGCCTGAGGATCCCTGAGGGTTTGACCTGTGAGCACACAGGGTGGGGCCCTCCTCTTCAATCAGTGCTGCCACCTCCGCCCCCTGTACCCCCCCAGGAATGTGCCCCCGGCTTCTATCGGGACGTCAAAGGTCTCTTCCTGGGCCGATGTATCCCGTGTCAGTGCCACGGACACTCAGACCGCTGCCTCCCTGGCTCTGGCATCTGTGTGGTGAGTGGGGGCCGGCGGGGCCGGGGGGCAGCATTCACCAAAGGCACAGTCAGGTGTGCCAGGGAAGACCCGGGAGCTGCACTTCTAGGTCAGCTGAGGTACAGGGAAGGGCACTGCCCAGGTAGGGAGGGCACTGTCTGGCCTTGGGCACAGAGTCTCAGGCAGCGTGGTGGGAGCTGCAGACTGGGTGCTGGGATGTGGGTGTCCACCGTAGTACTGCCTGTCCGCTCTGCCCCAGGGCTGCCAGCACAACACCGAAGGGCCCCACTGCGAGCACTGCCAAGCCGGCTTCGTGAGCAGCGGGGAGGACCCCAGCGCCCCCTGTGTCAGCTGCCCCTGCCCCCTCTCGGTGCCTTCCAACAAGTAAGCTAGCCTCCTCGAGGGGCGAAGCCCTGACGCCCCACCCTCCCTTAACCTGGCAGCGGGGTGGTGAGGCCTGGACCCCCGATCCCTAGCAGAGGCCTGGACCTCCGATCCCTGGCATGTGGCCCAGCCTGAGCACAGTGCGCTCGCCCAGGCCCGGGCACCACCAGGGGCATAGTGACCCACACTGCTGGTCTTTGCAGCTTCGCTGAGGGCTGTGTCCTGCGAGGCGGCCGCACCCAGTGCCTCTGCAAACCTGGTTACGCAGGCGCCTCCTGTGAGCGGTGAGCCGGGGCCAGGGCAGCCAGGCAGGGCCTGAGTGTTGACCCCAGCATTCGGGAGGGTGGGGGCCACAGGCCACTGACAGCCTCCCCCACCAGGTGTGCGCCCGGCTTCTTCGGGAACCCGCTGGTGCTGGGCAGCTCCTGCCAGCCTTGCGACTGCAGTGGCAATGGTGACCCCAACTTGCTCTTCAGCGACTGCGACCCCCTGACAGGCGCCTGCCGTGGCTGCCTGCGCCACACCACCGGGCCCCGCTGTGAGCTCTGCGCCCCCGGCTTCTATGGCAACGCCCTGCTGCCCGGCAACTGCACCCGTAGGCATCGGGCTGGGAGAACCGCACCCTGGGAGGGCTGCGCAGGGAGGAGGGAGGCCTGCTGGGCGTACCCCAGAAGTAGGCTGCGTGCCCGGTGCTGGGGCCCAGCCAGGACAAGGTGGAGCTGGCTGTCTGGGCTCATGGTCAACCCTTTGTCCCCGCCATGATCAGGCCCTCCCACCCCAGCAATCAGGCCCCTTCACAATCATGCCTGTCTCCATCACACCCTTTCTGCCTACCAGTCAGACTCTCCCCACAGCAGTATCGCAGTCCCTCCCCCACCCATCACCAGGCCCTTTCCCCTACGATCAGGCCTTCCCAGCCCATGATGAGGCCCCCCACTTTACGATCACATCTCCTCTCCCCCACAACCAGGCCCCCTGGTTGGATACCACCACCCGTGCCCCGCCACTGCAGCACACATTGGCCATCAGATCAGGGCAGGCCGTTGTGGGGAGTCCACAGGTCCCTCAGGCCTGGCGGAGGTGGCTGGGGAGTGGGCCAGCCTGGGATGGGAGTGGGTAGCTGGGTGGTCTGGGCAGCCTGGAGCAGACAGAGCAGGAGGCAGTGAAATGAGGGCTTGGAGGGGGTTCCTAGGGGGTACCTGCGGGGTGAGAGGGCCCAGGGCTGCAGTCACGGACCCCTTCTACAGGCTGCGACTGCGCCCCATGTGGGACAGAGGCCTGTGACCCCCACAGCGGGCACTGCCTGTGCAAGGCAGGCGTGACTGGGCAGCGCTGTGACCGCTGTCAGGTAGGGCTGTGGGCTAGGCAGGGCTGGGTGGCTGGGGCCTGGGGACTAGAGGTGGGGCCTGGGGAGAGGGTGATAGATGGAGCTGAGGGGTGGGGTTTGATGGGCAGAGCCTCTGTGGGTGGGGCCAGATGGGCAGGACCCTTGGCCTCCAGGTTGGTCTGGGACAGTCTTGAGGGCTGGGCAGTGACCACAACTTGTGCCACAGGAAGGACATTTCGGCTTCGACGGCTGTGGGGGCTGCCGCCCGTGTGCTTGCGGACCAGCCGCCGAGGGCTCCGAATGCCACCCCCAGACTGGACAGTGCCACTGCCAACCAGGGACCAGGGGACCCCAGTGCCGCGAGTGTGCCCCTGGCTACTGGGGGCTCCCTGAGCAGGGCTGCAGGCGTGAGTGATGGCAGATCGCAGGAGGGCGGGTGGGGACTTCTGAGTAGGGAATGCCCCAAGGTCCCAGGCCAGCCACACTCACCCAAGCCTCCCACCTCAGGCTGCCAGTGCCCTGGGGACCGCTGTGACCCTCACACAGGCCGCTGCACCTGCCCCCCGGGGCTCAGCGGGGAGCGCTGTGACACCTGCAGCCAGAACCAGGTGCCTGTTCCGGACCGGCCTGGGGGCCACGGCATCCACTGTGAAGGTGCGTTCCCGACACCCCACTTTCCCAACCTGGGTGGAGTGGGATCTGAGCCCCACACTGCCTGGTGACCTGTGTTAACTTCGACCTCCCAGAGTGTTCCCAGCTGCCCTCCATTTCCCTGTGGAGACCCATGCCTGTCTGACTCCATCCATGCTGAGGAGCACTGTGCCTCCATTGCTGGCTGTACCCTTCTACTGTCCCTAGCCTTCCTGTGTGCCCTGACCCCACCCCATCTGCTGGCCCCATCACCTCTGCTGGCCCCGCCATTTCCACCGGGCCAGCTGCCTTCACTGGCCCCACCCCTCTGCACCTCACCTGCTGGCCCCACCTCCTCCACTGCCTCCACTGGCCCTGCCCCTTCCAATGGCTCAGCCCCTTCTGGCCCCACCCACATGCTGGCCCCACCCACGTGCTGACCCCACCTCACCAACCGGACCCACCCCCTCCACTGGCCGCATGGCCTCATGCCCGCCCCACTGTATATTCACCCTTCCTTGTGCTGGATTACTGGTATCCACTCAGTTCCTTGCTGACCTAACCCCTGTAATGATCTTTCAGTTGATCCTGGGAGCCCCATGCTGGCTTTTGACCTCCACTAACCTTGTCGTCTTCACTCCAGCTCAGTCTCCTGTGCCAGCCCCATGCTGACCTCATGACCCCACCCTGGCACCATTCCTCTAGCTTCCCCCGTGACCCTGGTGCCAGCCCCAGCCCCTTGTGCTGGCCTCATTGGCTCCCTGGCTGACTCCGTGCCCTTCACCCTCATCTCCTTCTACCTGAGCCCATGACTCTGCCAGAACCCTAGGACCTCCCCACGGGTCCTGTGTCCCTAAGCTGACCTCATGACCCCGGGACCCCAGCAGGTCATCCTCCCCTGCCCTGACCCCCTGACACTGACCTGTGACTCCACACTGCCCGCAGTGTGTGACCACTGTGTGGTCCTGCTCCTGGATGACCTGGAGCAGGCTGGCACCCTCCTCCCCGCCATCCACCAGCAGCTGCGTGGCATCAATGCCAGCTCCGCCGCCTGGGCCCGTCTGCACAGGCTGAACGCTTCCATCGCCGACCTGCAGGTACCGAGCGTGCCGGCCTTCCCTCCCCCACCCGGGGCCAGCGCGGGCCCTCACCTTCCATTTCCCCCAGAGCCAGCTCCGGAGCCCCTTGGGCCCCCGCCACGACACGGCACAGCAGCTGGAGGTGCTGGAGCAGCAGAGCGAGAGCCTCGGGCAGGACGCACAGCGACTGGGCGGCCAGGCAGGAGCCCCGAGATCCCCAGGGCCCGGGCGGCTTTCACCTGGGTTCCCCTCCAGCGTTTCAGTCATCCTTGTTCAGATGTTATCTCAGGCCTCGTACAGATGTCGGTGTAGGGGACAGGAGCTCAAGAGAAGTAGGGGTTGACCACGTCAGTGAATTACTGTTTGAACTACCTAATACAGTTGTTTACGGCATATAATCTCACTCAAACGTCTTTTTTTTTTTTTTTGACATGGAGTTTCTCTCTTGTCGCCCAGGCTGGAGTGCAATGGTGTGATTTCAGCTCACTGCAACCTCCGCTTCCTGGGTTCAAGTGATTCTCCTGCCTCAGCCTCTTGAGTAGCTGGGGTTATAGGTGTGGCTTGCGCCACCACGCCCAGCTACTTTTGTGTTTTTAGTAGAGACAGGATTTCTCCATGTTGGTCAGGCTGGTCTCAATCTCCCAAACTCAGGCGATCTACCCGCCTCGGCCTCCCAAAGTGCTGGGATTACAGGTGTGAGCCACTGTCCCCAGCCTCAAATGTCTTAATGAGTACTATTATTAAATTGACAGTAACTAACAAATGGCAGATATTAATTATTTTAGTTAACAAGTGATAAACAGCAAGTCATCAGATAGTTAAATAGATATGAGGCCCCTGTTCCCTCTTCCCTGGGACCCTCAGTGCACCCCAGACCCCAGGCCCTCCGTTGCCACCCCTGACCCTCACCCACCAGCAGCTCAGGCTAGTGCGCTCTGCCTCCACAGGCTGCAGGGACCCGAGACCAGGCAGGCCGGTTGCTGGCCGGCACCGAGGCCACACTGGGCCGGGCGAAGATGCTTCTGGCAACCATCCGGGCTGTGGACAGCACCCTGAGCGGTAGGGGCCAGCCCGGCAGGGCTCAGAGCCAGGAGGGACAGGGGTGGCAGTACTGGCCAAGCTTGGCCTGGAGGAACAGGCAGGGTCTGTGTGCTTAGGCAGGAGATGGCGCCTCTGGAGTAGAACAGGGTTGGAAGGTGGGCAGCATAGCTGTGTGGCCAGACAGGTGGCCCAGGAGACACCTGATCCCTCGCCAGCCTCCCCAGGAACTGCCAGTTAGGTGTTCACACTCACAGACCCTGTGGTGCAAACTGAGACACAGGGTTGAGGAGAGATGTCGCTCCCCAAGCTGACCTAGTTCCATTTCAGCAGAGAGCAGGACAGGGAGCAGGGTGGGCAGGCAGAGACGGGCAGGACCGGCATGAGACGGCCTCGGGAGCTGGCTGAGCAGACTGGTGTCGGTGTTGGGGCACTGCGAGAGGTGGGGCCTGGGCAGGCCAGGCAGCCGTGGCCTTTGGCCCAGGGGCCCTGGGGGCCTCCCAGGTGCACTCAGGTTCCAGGCCGACGGCCTGCGTAGGATGGTGGGGCTGCGGTCTTGGGCCTGGAAGCCAGTAGGCAGAGGTGCGCTGGTACAGCCAGCCCAGGCTCTGACGAAGCCCTGCCCCACAGAGCTCACGTCCCAGATGGGCCACCTGGGGCTGGGCAATGTCTCGGCTCCGTCAGGTGAGCACCTGCGCCGGACGCTGGCTGAGGTGGAGCGCCTGCTCCAGGAGATGCAGGCCCGGGACCTGGGGGCCCCGAGGTCAGCAGCTGAGGCTGAGTTGTCTGCAGCGCAGAGACGTGAGTGGTGTTGGTCCTGGCAGGTAGGGCGGGGAGAGGAGCTCCAAGGGGAGGTCAGCACGGAGTGGCATCAGGTGGGCTTCACTGGGCAAATCAGGCCGGTGGGCACCACGCATAGACCAGGGGTCACAAAGGGCCCTGGCTGCTAGAGTGACCACCCTCACCCCAACCAGTGCTGGCCCGAGTGCAGGAGCAGCTGCGCAGCCTCTGGGAGGAGAACCAGGCGCTGGCCACACGCACTCGGGACTGGCTGGCCCAGCACGAGGCTGGCCTAATGGACCTGAGAGAAGCCTTGAACCGGGCAGTGGACGCCACACGTGAGGCCCAGGAGCTCAACAGCCGCAACCAAGAGCGCCTGGAGGAAGCCCTGGTGAGGATCGGGGACCTGTTGCTCTTCTTCCTGCCTTCCCTCCCCTCCTCCCCACTCCTTCCTCCTCCTCCCGCCTCC
>PVKV010037903.1:0-14401 GCA_004027835.1 Alouatta palliata
GGTGGCTCACACCTGTAATCCCAGCACGTCTGTTTTATCAGGGATGGGCACGGTGGCTCACATCTGTAATCCCAGCACATCTGTTTTATCAGGGATGGGCATGGTGGCTCACATCTGTAATCCCAGCACGTCTGTTTTATCAGGGATGGGCACGGTGGCTCACATCTGTAATCCCAGCACTTTGGGAGGCAGGGCAGGTGGATTGTCTGAGTCAAGAATTTGAGACCAGCCTGGCCAACATAGTGAAACCCTGTCTCTACTAAAATGCAAAAATTAACCAGGCATGATGATGTGCGCTTATAATCCCAGCTACTCAGAAGGCTGAGACAGGAGAATCACTTGAACCTGAGGGGTGGAGGTGGAGATTGTCGTGAGCCGAGATCATGCCAGTGCACTCCAGCCTGGGTGATAGAGCAAGACTCCATCTCAAAAAAAAAAAAAAAAAAAAAGTCTATTTTATCTGAAATAAGTGTAGCTACCCCCACTTTCTTTTGGTTTCCATTTGCATAGAATATTTTTTTCCTGTCTTCACTTTCCATCTATGAGTGTCCTTTAAGGTGATATGAATCTCTCACAGGCTGCATACAGCTGGGTCTTGGTTTTTTGTTTTTTAAAATCCATTCAGCCACTCTATGCATTTTGATTGGATAATTTAATCCATTATATTCAACATAACTATTACTAGGTCGAAATGTACTGGCACCGTCTTCATCATTATTTTCTTATTGTTTTGTAGATGCTTTGTTCCCTTCTTCCTCTATTGCTTTCTTCCTTTGTGGTTTGATGGCTTTCTGTAGTGGTATGCTTTGGGTCTTTTCTTTTTATCTCTTTTGTATCTATTATAGGTTTTTGCTTTGTAGTTACTCTGAAGCTTACATAAAACATCTTATAACTGGCTATTTTAAGCTACTGACAATTTAACTTTGATTATTTATACAAACTCTATACTTTTTTTTGAGACCGAGTTTCGCTCTTGTTGCCCAGGCTGGAGTGCAATGGCGTGATCTCGGCTCACCGCAACCTCCGCTTCCTGGGTTCAAGCAATTCTCCTGCCTCAGCCTCCCGAGTAGCTGGGACTACAGGCACGTGCCACCATGCCCAGCTAATTTTTGTATTTTTAGTAGAGATGGGGTTTCACCATGTTGACCAGGATGGTCTCGATCTCTTGACCTCGTGATCCACCCGCCTTGGACTCCCAAAGTGCTGGGATTACAGGCGTGAGCCACTGCGCCCGGCAAACTCTATACTTTTACTCCCCCCTCCTCCCATGTTTTAGGTTTTTGTCAAAATTTACAACTTTTATTATTTGCATCTTAACAAATTATGGTAGCTCTAGTTGTTAATAGTTTTGCTTCTTAACTTTTATACTACAGATATAATTTATTTACCCACTACCCTTACCATATTAGAGTGTTTTGGATTTCACAACATATTTATTTTTACCAATGACTTTTATAAGTTTTAATGTCACTAATTAGCATCCTCTTCCTTCAGTTTAAACAACTGCCTTTAGCATTTCTTGTAAGCCAGATCTAGGGGTGATAAACTCTCTAAGCTTTAGAGAATGTCTTTATCACTCCTTCATTTTTGAAAGATAGGATTGCTGGGTATAGTATCATTGGTTGAAAATTTTTTTTCTTTGAGGATTTTGAATATGTCATACTGCTTCCTTCTAGCCTGCCTTTCTAAACTCTCTGTCTTTAACTTTTACCAATTTGATTATGATGTGTCTCAGCATGGATCTCTTTGGATTCATCTTATGTGGTATCTTTTGGGCTTTCTGAATCCGGATTTCTATTTTCTTCACCCAGGCTTAGGAAGTTTCTGCCCTTATTACTTTGAAAATGTTTTCTGTCCTTTTCTCTCTCCCTTCTCCTTCAGGTAGACAAATAATGCTTATGTTGTTACATTTGGTGGTGTCCTGTAAGTCTTTTAAGCTATCATTACTCTTTTAAATTCTTTTTTGTTTTTATTCCTCAGATTGGATGATTTCTAGTGACCTGTCTTCAAGTTAAATGATCCTTTATTCTGCTTGACCTAGTGGGCTGTTGAATCCCTCTATTTAATTTTTCAGTTCAGTCATAGTATTCTTCAGCTCTAAGATTTCTGTTTTGTACTTTGTTTTGTTTTTGAGACAGGGTCTTTCTCTGTTGCCCTGCCTGAAGTGCCGTGGCACAATTATGGCTCACTGGAGCCTTGACCTCTTAAGTTCAAGCAATCTTCCTACCTCAGCCCTCCAAGTAGCTGGAAATCCCAGCACTTTAGGAGGCTGAGGCAGGTGGATCATGAGGTCAGGAGTTTGAGACCAGTAGGCATGCACCACCACACCTAGTTAATTTTTTAATAAAAATTTTTGTGGAGATACGTCTCCCTGTGTTGCCCAGGCTGGTCTCAAACTCCTGGGCTCAAACAATCCTCCCACCTCAGCCTTCAAAACTGCTGGGATTACAGGCATGAGCCACTGCTCCCAGATTCTGTTTGGTACTTTTTAATACTCTCTCTTTGTTGAGATTCTCAGTTATTCTTACATTGCTCTCCTGACTTTAGTGAGCATCTTTATGACCATTATTTTCTTTTTCAACTTTTTGTCTCACTGTGTCACCCAGGCTGGAGTGCAGTGGTGCAATCTCGGCTCACTGCAACCTCCACTTCCCAGGTTCAAGCGATTCTCCTTCCTCAGCCTCCCAAGTAGCTGGGACTACAGGCACGCACCACCATACCCAGCTAATTTTTGTATTTTTAGTAGAGATGAGTTTCACCATGTTGGCCAGGCTGGTCTCAAACTCCTGACCTCGTGATCCACCTGCCTCAGCCTCCCAAACTGCTGAGATTACAGGCATCAGCCACTGCACCCAGCCATGACCATTATTTTCTATTCCCTGTTGGGTAAATTACATCTCCACTTCACATCAGTTCTGGATATTTATCTTGTTCTTTTTTTGGAATATAGTCTTCTATTTTTTGGTTACTTTGCTTTTTTGTTGGTTTCTGTACATTAGATAAGAACTGCCTCTCCTAGTCTTGTTAGACTGGCCTTATATAGGGAATCACACCAATCCATCTGACCAGAGACTTCAAATTTTCTCTCAAATCTTTATGTTCATCCAAACTGCTGTTTCTTGTTTTGGTGGTCCCTTGGAGATTAGAATGTGCCATGTCCTGGACAGGCACTGTAGCTCATGCCTATAATCTTAGTACTTTGGGAGGCCAAGGCAGGAGGATCGCTTGAGCCCAGGAGTTTGAGACCAGCCTGGACAACATCGTGAGGCCCTATCTCTATATTAATATATTAATAAAGAGAGAGAGAGAGAAAAGAATATGCTATGTCCTGTCCATACCCCAAGACTAGTAAGGTAGAAGCAGACTCTCTTGATATAGCTGAAAAGGTTGAGGTATTGCATGTGTTCTAGTTTCTTTCCAGTTCCTTCTATCTTCACAGTGAAGCTGAGTGCAAGCATTTTCTCCCACCCTCTCTTCACAAAGCTGGGGAGAGAATCTGTGACAAATGCCTGTCTTCACATTCAGGCAGCACCCTCTGTTCCTGCAGAAATAGCTGCTGGAAGTGGGCCCATTGTATGTCTGACACTTTATTTTTTTTGAACTAGGCCACTCAGGAATGCAAAGTCCCATCAATTCCTAGAGTGGAGGTTTTTTTGTGTTTGGTTGGTTGGTTTTGGGGGCTTTTTTTTGGAGATGGTATTTCACTCTTGTCTAGGCTAGAGTGCAATGGCACGATCTCAGTTCACTGCAACCTCCACTTCCCAGGTTCAAGCGATTCTCCTACCTCAGCCTCCTGAGTAGCTGGGATTACAGGTGTGCACCACCGTGCCCAGCTAATTTTTGTATTTTTAGTAGAGACAGGATTTCACCATGTTGGCCAGGCTGGTCTTGAACTCCTGACCTTATGTGATCCACCCTCCTCAGCCTCCCAAAGTGCTGGGATTACAGGTGTGAGCCACCATGCCTGGCCTAGAGTGAGGTTCTTAAGGAGACAGTCCCTTTGGTAGGAGATGTAGAATTTGTGGCACTCAGTGCATGTAAAAACTGCTTCCCAAGAAGAATGTATAGGCCTGCATTTATACCTGGGGTGAACCAAAGGAAAGGATTTATACCAGGAAGTGCCAAGCTGTGGCTCAGGTTGCTGTAGGGCTACTGTTTGTCTGTCCCATTAACTCCCCAGTGCAAGTTCATTAGAAGCCAGGCCATCAAGTAACTATAAACCTCCTCTGTAAAGAAAATAGGAACAGTACATTCCAACCCATTTTGTGCACTACCATAAGGAGGTCTGACCCCTGGAAGTGTTTGTGCACCTGTTTAAAACCACCTCTTTGTTGTGTGGTCTACGGAGACTCACATATGCCTAGTCCCTTCTGCTTCCAGATCTAAGAGGTTTAGGATGGAATCCTTTGGGAGATAGTTGTAAAAACTGGAGTGCTTGATGCTTGGCATAAACCTCTTCTGGGGAGAAACAGGCATTTTTATAGCCCCTTCTCTGCACTGCTTCCAGGGGATAAAGCCCCTGATAATGCTTGCATGCTCATATGAAACCACTACTTTTTTCTGTGGACTAGAGAGACTCACATACACTTAGATCCCCTTTCTTCCTAGAGCTGCAAAATTTAGGATGCAATTCTTCAGATAGAAATTGTAAACATTGGGATGCTTGATGTGTGGACAATTTCCTACCGGAAAGGATTAACAGACCTGGAATTATTGCTGGAGTGAACCAGGAAAGAAGACTTGGGAAGTGCCAATCTGCTTCTCAGACTGCCAGCAGGCTTCTATTTTGTCTGCCTCTTTAACTCCCTGATACAAGTTAGTTAAAAGCAAGGCTTCCAAGTAGCCACTGAAAGAGTATGTCATAAACCCCTTCTGGGGAGAAAGAGGGGTGCAGTTTTTAAGCCCCTTCTCTGCATTGTCCCCAGGAGATGAAGCCTCTAGAAGTGCTTGTGTACCTATAAAACTGGCACTTTTCTCCTATGGTCTAGAGAGACTTGTGTATGCCTGATTCCCTCTACTCTCAGAGTTGGTGGATTAAGAAACCAACCCTAGAGAAGATACATTTTGGCAATTCCTTTCCCAGTTCTATAGCACAGTGCCCAGAATGGTATCCATGCCTGAGTGTGGCTTGGCTTCCCCATTCATTGTTGATGTTTTCTCAGTCACCCAGTGGGTGTCTCTCAACTGGTCTCTTACTTTCTCTCAAAGGGAATTGATCTGTAAATACATATTGATTTGGTGTATCTGTGAGTGGAGGGAAAGTCCAGAGATTCCTATCCACCATGTTGCTGACATCATTCCTTCCTATATATCTAACTGATCACCAGGTTCGGTCAGCTCTCCCTCTCTTAAATCTCTTCCTCATGTCTCCATCTCCTTTGGTGTAATTTAGACCATTATCATATATATTTCCCCAACTCTGTTTCTTCCCCATCACCAGTAAGTCCTCCCTCACCATGGGGGATGCCTTGTTAAAGAGGAAACTCAGTCGCATTGCCTGGTCTGTTTAAATCCCTTGACCATTCACCTCTTAACCACTTTAACAGCCTTCTTACTGCCATCCCTCCTCATAACCCCCACTTCAGCTTAAACATACCTTATAACTACACTCATGCTTCTAACTGGATTACCATTTTTCTTCTTCAACTCCTCATATTTAAAGATCCTGTTCAAAAGTCAGGTCCTCTTTAATGTTTTATTCTGTGTTACCCAATTTTGGTTGCTGCTTCCTCCATTTTTCTCTCATAGTACATTGCCTATTTCCTTATCATAGTTTATGCAATTGTATTGTATCATATAATTATTTATTAATGTATATGTCTTCTTCTAAGGCAGAACTATCTACTGCCACATAGTAGATGCTAAATAAATGTTTGCCCAATGAAGAACTTTCTCATTTCTCCAGATTTCTATAGTGAGTTAGAGACTTAGGAATGGCAGAGTCATCAAGGATTTTGGCTGCCAGAACAACTATAGTTCTTTGTATTATCTGGCTTTATTTCTGCTCACATCCTCTGTACTGAAACCCTTCCTTCTTCTCCATTTAGCTCCATTCTTAGAGGCTCCATCCTTGGCCAGGCGCAATGACATTGTGGCATTTTAACGTGCCCTAGTTCCATGGCCCATTTTCCAAGAAATGCAAGAAACAACAAAGTATGGCTTATATGTGGGGGCGGAAATCAACAAAAAATCATCGCTGGGGTAGCTCAGACATTAGACTTACTAGACAAAGACTTTAAATCAGCTATTTTAAATTTGTTCAAACAGCTAAATAAAACATGTCTAAAGAACAACAACAAAAAGGCCAGGTGCAGTGGCTCACACCTGTAAACACCTGTCATCTCAGCACTTTTGGGGGCCGAGGCAAGCAGATCACCTGAGGTCAGGAGTTCAAGACCAGCCTGCCAATATGGTGAAACCCCATTTATACTAAAAATGTAAAAATTAGCTGGGCGTGGTGGTGCATGCCCGTAGTACCAGCTGCTCGGGAGGCTGAGGCAGAATCGCTTGAACCTGGGAGGCAGAGGTTGCAGTGAGCCAAGATGGTGCCACTGCACTCCAGCCTGTGTGATGGAGGGAGACTCTGTCCCCAAAATAAAAAATAAACAACAATAACCACAACAAAAAGCTTGATGTCTCACCAAATAGAGAATATGAATTAAGGAGATGGAAAATATAAAAAAGGAACCAAAGAGAAGTTCTGGAGTTTAAAATTATAATAACTCAGGCCAGGTGCAGTGGCTTATGACTGTAGTCTTAGCACATTTGGAAGTCGAGGTGGGTAGATCACTTGAGGTCAGAAGTTCGAGACCAGCCTGGGAAGGTGAAACCCCATTTCTACTAAAAATACAATAATTAGCTGAGTGTGGTGGCCAACGCCTGTAATCCCAGCTACTTGGGAGGCTGAGGCTCAAGAATCTCTTGAACCAGGGAAGCTGAGATCATGCCACTGCACTCCAGCCTGGGCAACAGATGAGACTCTGACTCAAATAATAATAATGATAATAAGAACTCAAATGAAAATTTCACAAGGGGGCTTAACAGCAGATTTGAAAGCTTCAAGATTGAAATTATCCAATCTGAGGAAGAGAAAAAATAAGAATGGAGACAAATGGGCAGACCAACATATAACCAACATAACACTTATCACACACAATGAAAATCCCAGAAGGAGAGAAGAGAGAGAAAGGGGCAAAAGAATATTTGAAGAAATAATGGCTGAAAACTCCCTAAACTTGATGGCAAATACTAATTGACACATCCCATAAGATCAACAAATTCCAAGTAGGATAAACTTAAAGAGATCTACATTGAAACACATTAAATCAAATTGCCAAAAACAAAGAATCCTGAAAGTAGCAAAAGAGAAGCAACTCATCATATACAAGAGAGCCACAATAAGATTAACAATTGACTTCTGATTAGAAATCATGGAAGCCAACAGGCAGTGTGGATCAAGAGAATGAGGAAACAAGCCACAGACAGGGAGAAAGTATTTGCAAAAGATGTATTTGACAAAAGATTGTTATCCTTAATATACAAAGAACTCCTAAAACTCAACAATAAGAAAAGGAACAACCTGACTTAAAAATGGGCCAAAGATCTGAACACACACATCACCAAAGAAATCATACAAATAACAAATAAGCATATGAAGCCAGGCAAGGTGGCTCACGCCTATAATCTCAACACTCTGGGAGGCTGAGGCAGGTGGATCACATGAGGCCGTGAGTTCAAGAACAGCCTAGCCAACATGGTGAAACCCCATCTCTACTAAAAATAATCTTCAAAATTAGCCGGGCATGGGAGCATGCACCTGTATCCCAGCTACTTTGGAGGCTGAGGCATGAGAATCATTTGAACCCAGGACATGGAGGTTGCAATAAACCAAGACTGCACCACTGCATTTCAGCCTGGGCAATAGAGACTCTGTCTCAAAAAAAAAAAAAAAGCATATGGAAAGATACTCAACCTCATATGTCATTAGAGAACTGCAAATTAAAACAATAAGAAAAAATAAAAAGACCATGAGATACCATTACACGCTTATTAGAATGGCCAAAATTTAGAACACTGACAAACACAAAATGCCAGAACAACAGGAACGCTCATTCATTGCTGGTAGGAATCCAAAATGGTACAGCCACTCTGAAAGACACTTCAGTGGTTTCTTACAAAACTAAACACACTCTTACCATATTTATATTATTTGGTATTTGTCCAAAGGAATTGAAAACTTACATTCACACAAAAACCTGCACATGGAGGTTTATTGCAGTTTAGGCACTTAGCAGCTTTATTCATAATTGCCAAAACTTGTCCTTCAGCAGGTACATGGATAAGTAAACTGAAGTACATCAGATAATGGAATATTATTCAACACTAATAAGAAATACACTACTGGTGAGGCACGGGGACTCACACCTGTAATCCCAGCACTTCTGGGGGCTAAGGCAGGAAGATTGCTTGAGGCCAGAAGTTTGAGACCAGCCTGAGCAACACAGTGAAACCCCATCTCTATTTTTAGAAATGAAAAACAAACAGCCGGGCGCGGTGGCTCACGCCTGTAATCCCAGCACTTTGGGAGGCCGAGGTGGGTGGATCACCAGGTCAAGAGATCGAGACCATCCTGGTCAACATGGTGAAACCCCGTCTCTACTAAAAATACAAAAATTAGCTGGGCGTGGTGGCACGTGCCTGTAGTCCCAGCTATTCGGGAGGCTGAGGCAGGAGAATTGCTTGAACCCAGGAGGCGGA
Source organism: Alouatta palliata (assembly GCA_004027835.1). Classification (NCBI taxonomy): domain Eukaryota; kingdom Metazoa; phylum Chordata; class Mammalia; order Primates; family Atelidae; genus Alouatta; species Alouatta palliata. The sequence continues at coordinate 8,758 of PVKV010037903.1, forward strand.
GTTTGCGGTGAGCCGAGATCGCGCCATTGCACTCCAGCCTGGGCAACAAGAGCGAAACTCCGTCTCAAAACAAACAAACAAACAAACAAACAAACAAGCAATCAAGCTATGCAAAGACATGCAGGGATCTTAAATGCATACTGTCAAGCCAAAGGACCCAGTTTGAAAAGGCTACATACGACATGATTTCAACTATTCGACATCTGAAAAAGGCAAAACTATAGAGACAATAAAAATATCAGTGATTGCCAGGGGCTGGGGGAGGGAGGGATGATGAGGTGGAACTCAGGGGATAGTTAGGGCAGTGACACTTCCCTGCTAATGTCATAGTTGTAGATATGTCATTATACATTAATCAAAACCTATAGAATATACAATACCAAGAGTGGACCCTAATGTAAACTATAGGTATGGAGGGATAATGATGTGTGATTGTAGGTTTATTGATTGTAACAAATATACCACTTTTGTGCAGGACATTGATATCGGAGGAGGCTGTGCCCATTGGGAGTCCAGAGGTATATGGGAACTCCCAAAATTTTCTGCTCAATTTTGCTGTGAAAATTGTAAAACTGCTCTAAGAAATCAAGTCTATTTTAAAAGAAGGCTATGGGGTGTCACATTTAAAGCTGTGACAGGAAAAAAAAAAAAAACAGTTAACCAAGAATCCTACAAAAATGTCCTTCAAAAATGAAGAAATTGAGATATTCCTAGATAAACAAAAGCTGAGGGAGTTTATTGCAGAACCTTCTCTAAAAGATATGCCAAATGGCATCCTCTGGGCTGAAATGAAAGGACACTAGACAATAATTCAGATCCACACAGAGAAATAAAGAACACTAGTCAGGTAAGCACAGTGGCTCACGCCTGTAATCCCAGCACTTTGGGAGGCTGAGGCGAGTGATCACCTGAGGCCAGGCATTCAAGACCAGCCTGGCCAACATGGCAAAACCCTATCTCTACTAAAAATACAAAAATCAGTCAGGAATGGTGGTGCATGCCTGTAATCCCAGCTACTCAGGAAGCTGAAGCGGAGGTTGCAGTGAGCTGAAATCGCTCCACTGTACCCCAGCCTGGGCAAAAGAGCAAAACTCTGTCTCAAAAAAAAAAAGAAAAGAAAAGAACACTAGTCAGGGTAACCACTATAGAATAAAAAGGGAAGTGAGGCAATATAGGAGCAAATCTTTTATATACTACTGAAACTAAGTTGGTATTATTCTGAATCACAGAGTGAGTACCAGGAACTGGGAAAATGGGAGAAATGAGGAATAACTATTCATGGTTATGGAGTTTCTCCTTGGTGGGTTGATGGTAATGGAATATTCTGGAATTAGTGGTGGTGGTTGTACAACCTGAATATAGTAAAAACAACTAAATTGTACACTTTAAAAGTTGAGTTTTATGGTATGTGAATTATATCTCAGCAACAATTACTTCGAAACAAACAAAAGATGGCAGGAATTGGCCTGTATATATTAGAGAAACTCAATTTGTAAAGTTGAAAACATTCCTACAAAAACACCTTCAGGCCCATATGGCTTTACTCATGAAGTCTACCAAACATTTAAAGAAGAAAAAATCCAATTCTACATATACTCTTCCAAAATAAATTAAAACGTAATTCTTTTCAACTCATTATTTAAGGTTAGGACCAAAACTGGATTAAGATATTAGAAGAAAATAGCCTGTAACCCCAGCATTTTGGGAGGTCGAGGTGGGCAGATCACCTGAGGTCAGGAGTTCAAGACCACCCTGGCCAACGTGGCAAAACCCTGTCTCTACTGAAAATACAAAAATTAGCCGGGCATGGTAGCACACGCCTGTAATCCCAGCTACTCGGGAGGCTGAGGCAGGAGAATCACTTGAACCCAGGAGGCAGAGTTTGCAATGGGCTGAGATCATGCCACTGCACTCCAGCTTGGGTTACAAAGCAAGACTCTGTCTCAAAAAAAAAAAAAAAAAAAAAAGGAAAATAAACCAATATCTCTCGTGAATATAGATTAAAAATTCAAAATAATTTTCAGCAAATCAAATTCAACAATATATTAAAAAGTTGGCTGAGCACTGTAGCTCACACCTATAATCCCAGCACTTTGGGAGGCCAAAGTGGGTAGATCACCTGAGGTCAGGAGTTAGAGACCAGCCTGGCCGACATGGTAAAATCCCATCTTTATTAAAAATACAAAAATTAGCCAGCTGTGATGGCAAGCACCTGTAATCCCAGTTACTCAGGAGGCTGAGGCACAAGAATCACTTGAGCTCAGGAGGCAGAGGCTGCAGTGAGCAGAGACTGCTTCACTACACTCCAGCCTGGGTGACAGAGTGAGATCCATCTCAAAAAAATATTAAATTAAAATTCTTTTGAAAGTATATATATTTATATATGTATATGAAAATTAGCCAGGCATGGTGGTACATGCCTGTAGTCACAGCTACTCAGGAGGCTGAGAAGGGAGGATCATTTGAGCCCAGCGGTCAAGGCTGCAGTGATTCATGATCGGGCCACTGCACTCCAGCCTAAGCAACAGAGCAATACTGTGTCTCAAAAAAAAAAGGTTAGTATATCATCATCAAGTGGAGTTTATCCCAGGAATACAGGGTTAGTTTAATCTTTAAAATCAGGCCAGACGTGGCAGCTCTCACTTGTAATTCCAACACTGGGAGGCTGAGCTGGGAGGACCTCTTAAGGCTAAGAGTTTAAGACCAGCCTGAGCAATGTAGCAAGATCCCATCTCTAAATAAATACAATATTCAGAAGTAATCATTGAGCAAGCTGCAGGGGTTTATGCCTGTAGTCCGAGCTACTCAGGCGGCTAAGGTGGGAGGATCATTTGAGCCCAAGAGTTCAAGGCCAGCCTGGGCAATATCACAAGATCCCATCTCTAAAAGAAAAAGCATTCATTGTAATTCACCATATTAACAAAGTAAAAAAGAAAACCATATGATTATCTTCATATACACAGAAAAGCATTTGACAAAATCCAATATTCATTCCTGATGAAAACTTAAATAAATCTGGAACAGAAAGGGATATCCTCAACATGATCATGGACGGCTACCAAAACCCCACAGCTACCATCACACTCAGTGGGGAAAGACTGAATAGTTTCCCCTACAAGACACTTGACTCCCCATTTCTATTCAACATTGTAGTGGAAGTCCTGGCCACTGCAATCAGGCAGAAAAAGAAAGAAAGAAAAAACAGCCAAATTGAAGAAGTAAAATTGTCTCCATTTTCAGACAATATGACTGTCTATGTAGAAATTAATGGAACCCAGAAAAAAGCCACTAGAATGGGCAAGTTTAACAAGGTTAAAGGATACAAGATAATACACAAAAATTAATTGTATTGTATTTCTATATGCTAACAGTGAAAAGTCATAAATTTATTAATTTATCAAATTAGTATAATGCCATTTATAATAGTATCAAAAATATAAAATACTTCAGAATAAATCTGACAAAATATGTAAAAGTCCTCTAACTGCAAACCACAAAATGTTGCTGAAAGAAATTAAGTAAGATCTAAGTAAACAAATAGGCCAGTCCCAGTGGCTCACACCTGTAATCTCAACACTTTAGGAGGCTGAGGTGGACAGATCACTTGAGCTCAGGAGTTCAAGATCAGCCTGGGCAACATGACAAAACCCTGTTTCTACAATTTTTTTTTTAAATGAGCCAGGTATGGTGACACAAGCCTATAGTTCCAGTTACTTGGGAGGCTGAGATGGGAGGATCACCTGAGCTCATCTCAGCCTCCCAAGTAGCTGGGACTACAGGCATGTGGGAGGTCAAGACTGCAGTGAGCCATGATCATGCCACTGCATTCCATCTTGGGTGACAGAGTGAAACCCTGAATCAAAAAAAAAAAAAAAAAAAAAAATTAGATATGCTCTGTTCGTGGATCAGAAGACTCAATAATGTTAAGATATCAATTGTACCCGAATTGATCTGTAGATGCTGATATGATTTGGATATTTATTTCCTCTGAATCTCATGTTGAAATGTGATCCCCAGTGTTGGAGGTGGGGCCTGGTGAAAGGTGTTTGGTTCACAGAACTGGATTCCTCCTGAGTGGCTTAGTGCCCTCCTGCAGTAATGAGTGAGTTTTTGCTGTATTAGGTCACACAAGAGCTGGTTGTTTAAAAGAATGTGGCATCTCACTCTTGCTCTGTCACCATGTGACACACCTACTCCCTCTTTGCCTCCTGCCATGAGTAAAATCTTCCTGAGGCTGGCCAGGCACAGTGGTTCACACCTTTCATCTCAGCACTTTGGGAGGCCAACGTAGGCAGATCACTTGAGGTCAGGAGTTTGAGACCAGCCCGGCCAACATGGTGAAACCCTGTCTCTACTAAAAATATAAAAATTAGCTAGGCATGGTGGCATGCACCTGTAGTCCCAGCTACTCAGGAGGCTGAGGCAGGAGAATCACTTGAACCCAGAAGGCAGAGGTTGCAGTGAGCTGAGACTGTGCCACTGCACTCCAACCTGGGCAACAGAGTGAGACTGTTTCCAAAAAAAAAAACTTTCCTGAGACTTCACCACAAACTGAGCAGATGATGGTGCCATGTTTATACAGCCTACAGAACTGCGAGTCAAATAAACCTGTTTTCTTTATAAGTTACCCAGTCTCTGGTAATTATAAATTACCTAGTCTTTCTTTTTTATTTTTTTTAAGATAGAACCTCACTCTGTCACCCAGGCTGGAGTGCAGTGGTGCAATCTCAGCTCACTGCAACCTCCACTTACAAGTTCAAGCGATTCTCCTTCCTCAGCCTCCAGAGTGGCTGGGACTATAGGCGCGAGTCACCATGCCCAGCTAAATGTTTTTATTTTTAGTAGAGACGGGGTTTTGTCACATTGGCCAAGGTGGTCTTGAACTCCTGATCTCAAGTGATCCACCTGCCTTGGCCTCCCAAAGCGCTGTGATTACAGGCGTCAGCCACTGCACCTGGCCAAATTACCCAGTCTTTATAAATTTATAATAAAGGGAGCCAGGTGCTAATATTCAAGACAATGGGAAAAAGGCTCTGAAGGCATTTCCTCCCTAGCAATGCAAAACAGACTAACACAGAACATTGATACTAGGAGTGTGGTGTTGCTATAAAGATACCTGAGGATGTGGAGGTGGCTTTGGAATTGGGTAATGAGCAGAGGTTTGAAGAGTTTGAGGGCTCAGAAGACAGGAAGACAAGTGAAAGTTGGAAACTTTTAGAGACTAGTTAAATGATTGTGTCCCAAATGCTGATAGAAATGTGGATTGTGAAGGCCAGGCTGAGGAGGTATCAGCTAGAAATGAAGAACTTGGCCAGGCGTGGTGGCTCATACCTGTAATCTCAGCACTTTGGGAGGCCAAGGCAGATGGATCATGAGGTCAGGAGTTCGAGACCAGCCTGGCCAACCTAAAGAAACCCCCATCCCGGCCGGGCGCGGTGGCTCACACCTGTAATCCCAGCACTTTGGGAGGCCGAGGCGGGTGGATCACGAGGTCAAGAGATCGAGACCATCCTGGTCAACATGGTGAAACCCCGTCTCTACTAAAAATACAAAAATTAGCTGGGCATGGTGGCACGTGCCTGTAGTCCCAGCTACTTGGGAGGCTGAGGCAGGTGAATTGCTTGAACCCAGGAGGCGGAGGTTG